>OY747132.1:31346839-31613615 GCA_963556465.1 Berberis vulgaris | reverse complement strand
GGAATGTAAATATTTTTCATTCCTAGCTTGTTCACAAGGTCTTCAAATGTCGGTTTGTGAAGACTTTTTGTCAAGATGTCAGCAGTTTGTTCCTTAGTTGAAATGTATGACATGCAGAAGCTCCCATTGTCAATCTTTTCTTGATAAAGTGACGATCCACCTCTACATGTTTCATTTGATCGTGATGAATTGGATTGTGAGCAATGCTAATTGCTGCCTTCTTGTCACAATAGAGCTTTATGGGAGAATTACTGGAGATTTTTAGTCTTCCAAGCCAAATCCCCTCACATATACCGTGTGCTAATGCCCGAAATTCTGCCTCTGCACTACTCATAGCTACCACAGGTTGTTTTTTGCTTCTCCATGTCACTAGGTTACCCCAAACATAAATGCAGTATCCTGATGTCGATCTTCTATCCACTAAAGAACTTGCTTAGTCAGCATCGGTATAGACTTCCACAGCCTTGTGATCTCCCTTCTTGAAAAACAAACCCCTTCCAGGAGTATTTTTCAGATACCTCAAAATCCTAAAGACTGCCTCCAGGTGTCTTTCTTTGGGTGAGTGCATAAATTGGCTAACAACACTTACCGCAAAGGCTATATCAGGACAAGTATGTGATAAGTAGATAAGTTTGCCTACTAGTCTTTGATACTGCTCTTGATCAATCTCCTTTCCGCCTTCAAGTCCAAATTTGGCATTGGGCTCCATAGGTGTCTCGGCTGGTTTGCATCCCAACAAGCTTGTTTCTTGAAGAAGGTCAAGTACATACTTCCTCTGAGAAACAACGATTCCAGAACTGCTCCTGGCAACTTCCACACCCAAGAAATACTTGAGTGTACCTAGATCTTTTAATTCAAATTTGCTAGCGAGATACCCTTTTAATGATTCCAACTCAGGTTGGTCGTCTCCAATAACAATTATATCATCTACATATACTACAAGGATTGTTCTTTTGCCGTCCTTAGAATGCTTGTAGAAGATAGTATGGTCAGATTGTGCTTGTGTAAAACCCCGTTCCTTCACAGCTTGAGTAAACTTCTCGAACCACTCCATCGGAGACTGCTTCAAGCCATAAAGTGATTTCTTCAACTTACACACTAATTTTCCTTTTTTTTTCAAACCCTGGAGAAGGATCCATATACACTTCTTCATGTAAATCCCCATTTAGAAAGGCATTTTTTATATCTAGCTGCTTAAGTGACCAATCAAGATTAGCAGCTAAAGATAAAAGTACCCTTACGGAATTGAGTTTGGCTACAGGGGCAAATGTTTCTTTGTAGTCTATACCATAAAGCCTGAGTGAAGCCTTTAGCAACTAGCCTTGCTTTGTATCGGTTGACACTACCATCTGCATTAAACTTGATTGTAATTACCCACTTGCATCCCACAGTTTTTTTCCCGCTAGGCAACTCAACAATCTCCCACGTACAATTTTTGTCCAAGGCTCCCATTTCTTCCCGAACTGCTAATCTCCACTTTGGGTCTGCGAGAGCCTCCTTAATATCTTCTGGTATCTTGATATTTGTTAAAGCAGTAGTGAAGGCTAAAACTTGGGAGACAGTTTCTCGTATGAGATAAATTTTGAAATTGAATGTTGCGTGCACGATCTTGTACCTTTCCTGAGAGCAATGGGCTGATCCAGATCTGAATTGTTGCTCAAGTCTGTATCAATAGGACTACTAGTAGGCTCAAGACCTGGGAGAGGGACTGATTCAGACTTCTGACCTTGCTGGGCATCAGGCTTACTACTACTTTGAGAATGCTTCCTGCGTGAATAAACAAGTAGCTGGGGTATTTGGGAATTATCTCCCCAAGTTTCCAATATTTTCCTTTGGTCACATTGTGGCATAATGGCCTCGGTTAAACTAGGTAAAGTAGGTAGTGGTAAGGACATGGGTGTTTGAAGATCAAATTCTTCCGAAGATCCATCTTCTTCTAGAATCTCCCCCTGAAGATGGGATATTGGGAAATACAGTTGAGTTTCATGGAAGGTAACATCTATTGACACATACATACGACGAAGAGAGGGTGAGTAGCATTTATACCCACGTTGTGTTGAAGAGTGCCCAATGAAAACACACTTGGTTGCTTTTGGGTCAAGTTTTGAACGATTCTGAGAGTGTACATGAACAAAAGCTGTGCAACCAAAGATTGTGAGGGGAATAGAGGAGAAAGATCGAAACATTAGGTAGGTTTGTAGAAGGACAAACATGGGAGTTTGGAATTGGAGGATTTTTGATGGCATATGGTTTATAAGGTGACAGGCTGTTAAAATAGCTTCTCCCTAGAGATATTTTGGAACATACATTGTGAACATTAGGGATCGAGCAACTTCAAGTAAATGGCATTTTTTCCGTTCTGCTACGCCATTTTGTTGTGGTGTATTGGTGCATGAACTCTGATGAATGATACCATTGGTTGCTAGATAATCACCTAAGTTGGACTTGTAATAATCCGATCCATTGTCAGTCCTCAAGATTTTAATTGAGGTCTGGAATTGATTTTTTTTATCATGGAGTGGAAACTTTGAAAGATTTTAGAGACTTCGGTTTTTTCTTTAAAAAGATAGACCCAACATACTCTAGTATGATCATCGATAAACGAATAAACCATCTAGTTCCTGTGATATTTTTTACACGAGAAGGCCCCCATATATCATTGTGAATTAAGGTGAAAGGATGAGACTCAATGTATGGTTTGGCTGGATATGATGCACGTGTGTATTTTGCCAATTGACAAATGTCACACTGAAAGGAACTGGGATTTTTATTAAGGAACAAATCTGGAAACAAACGTTTGAGATAATGAAAGTTGGGGTGGCCTAACCTACGATGCCACATCATTACATCCTTATTGGAAGGAGAAGAAATATTCTCAGCTATTGCAGCCTGTTTATTCACATGTTCACCATTCTCAAAATAGTAGAGTCTGCCATCCTCCTTAGCAGTGCCAATCATCTTCTCTGATCCCTGCTCCTGTATGTGACAAGAAGTAACAGAAAAATTAGCAGTGCAATTAAGGTCACGGGTGAGTTTGCTAATGGAAACCAGGTTGCATGCTAATTTTGGAACATGGAGTACAAAATGTAGCACAAGTGTGTTGGATAGGCGGATAGATCCTTTTCCAGCAACAGTAGAAAAATGTTCCATCTGCTATTTTTACTCTTGATCTCCCATGGCATGGAGTATAGGAGTACAATAGGGATGAGTTACCTATCATGTGGTCAGACGCGCCAGAGTCAAATATCCAAGGGGTTTGTTTTTCTACATGAAGAGCAGTACCTTGATGAGCAAAACTGCTTGTTGCTGCGCTGGGATTAGTCATGGTTTGCTGACTCATAAGTTTGAACAACTGTTCGAATTGAGTTTTGTTCAAGAAAATTCCAGCTGACTTATTGTTGTTGGTTTCCTCTGATTCTGTAGTGGCTTGAAGTCCCTTGCTTTGAGGTTGTTTCCTTGGCTTTGCATCGGCAGGTCTTCCATGGAGGTCCCAACATCGTTCTCGGGTATGGCCAAGCTGTTACAGTGAGAACATCGGGGGCGCTGATTCGACTTTTGATCACCATAAGGCCGGTTAACAGTATTTTTTGTTATAAAAGCAGAGGTTTCAGCTAGTCTTTCACTTATAGAATCCACGGATGAGTCCCTTTTTTCCCCAAGCATCACTCAACGACTCTTTCTTCACGACGTACTTCTGCAAAAGCTTCACCGATGGAAGGCAGTGGTCTCCGGCCTAGAATCCGTCCTTGTACCTCATCTGGTTCTTTGTTGAGCCCGGCTAGAAAATCATATAGTCGTTCCTTTTCTAGATGTGTCTTAAACTTTTTGTTGCCTTCTTGATCACCCCAGTCCGCCTCATAGTGCATATCCAGTTTTAGCCATAGAGTCTGCAACATGTTGTAATATTCAGTGATATCCAGCTTTCCTTGCCGAATATCTTTGAGTTTATTCTTTATTTCGAAAACTTGTGAGGCGTTTTCTATGATAGCGTCCCATATGGCCTTGGTCGTGCGAAGAAATAAATAAGTGTGGCTGATATGTGGCTCCATTGAGTTAATCAGCCATGCCATGACAATGGAATTATTTAGTTCCCAGTTTTCATAGGTTGGATCCATCGTATTGGGATGTTGAACCTCGCCTATGATGTAGCCCATTTTTCCTCTCGCTCGGATCACCATCAGAACCGATTGGGACCACTGGAGGAAATTCTCGCATTCAACTTGTGATTCGTGATCTGCAACGAAGATCCCTCTCCAAAGGACTGTGCAACCACGGATGATATGGTTGGGCTGGATGTAGTAGATGATGATCCATCCTTACCAGAACTGATTGTTTCCTTCTCTGAACTCATTGTCGTGAGGACCACTGACAAGACATGATTTTTTTTTTAAGCATATGGCTCTGATACCATAAAAGCAAATGTAAAAAAAGAATAAACTTTTTTCTATCTCCTTTGAGAATGATACACCATATATATATACAAAGATTTGTTCTACAAAAAAGGAAACTAGAAACTAATATCCCACAAAATCTGCTATACACCATATTCCTGTTATCTTTCCAAGTTAATAGGAAAGTATAACAATCAATATGGAATGCTTAACAACCGAATATTCCTACAGTGGCAGCTTCTACTCCTTTTTGACTGATGATGTGTCCTAAGCACTCCAACTTAGTTTGCATAAAAGATTACTTGGAAAGTTTAACATACAATTGGTAGGCTCTTAAAATGGATAAGACAGTATGTAAATGCTCAAAGTGGATGTCAATGGTTGAACTATAGACTAATGTCATAAAAAATCTAGGACAAATTTTCTTAGATATGACTGAAATATTTGGTTTATTAATGCTTGAAAAGTGGTGGGTGCATTTGTAAGGCCAAAAGGCATGACTTTGAATTCGAAGTAGCCATGGTGGGTTTTGAAGGCGGTCTTATGAATGTCCGGGGGATGGACTAATATTTGATGGTACCCGGACCTTAGATCTAATTTGGAGAAAATGGTGGCTCCATGAAGTTCATCCAAAAGTTCGCCAATAAGAGGCATTGGGAATTTGTCCTTGATAGTCAACTCATTTAACCTCCTATAGTCTACACAAAACCTCTATGTGCCATATTTTTTTTTTACCAATAATATAGGAGCTGCAAAAGGACTATGAGAGTGTTGAATTAATCCATAATTCATCATTTCTTGGATTAGTTGCTCAATTACTGTTTTTTGCATGTAGGGTACTTTATAGGGATTTTGATATGGAGGTGTACTACCACTTTTTAAGGGAATTTGGTGGTTGAGTGGTCTATTGGGTGGTAATTTTGTTGGTGTTTGAAAGATGTCATTGAAATCCATAAGTAGATGATGTAATTGGGGATGTGAGGGTGGACTAGGGTTAGATGTATTTAAAGAGAATTGTTGAGCAATGAACATGGAATTTTGTTGATGTACATGTTTGGACATGTTTCTGGATTCTAGCAAGCAAATAGTACCGGTGGTAGTACATCCATGTAAGGTAACTTTATTTCCATTTATCATTATAGTCATTTGAAGCTTTTGTAGGTTGAGAGTGATGTCTCCAAACAACTTTAGCCAATCCCCTTCAAGTACCATATCATACCCCCCAAGTGGAAGTACTCCACACTTCCCTCAAACCACATGCCTTGCATTATCCATTGTAGCTTTGGGCAAATTGCATTGCTCACTAGTTGTTGCCCATTTGCCACCCTTACCAACATTTGAGGAGTAAGTATTGTGGGCCAATTAGTTTCCTTAACAACCCTTGGATCAATAAAAGAATTGGTACTCCATGTGTAATCAAATTTGATATAACTTTTTTCTTAAATAAGCCTTTTATAAGTAGGGTGTTATTTGACAAGCTTCCATGTATAGCATTCAAGGAAACTTCCATCTCTGTTTGAACTTCCTGGGCTAAGTTTTTTGGTTCAGTGGTTATCACTTTTTCATCTTCAGACCCCTCTCCTTCTGGAATCAACAAGTATAATTGTTGTTGTTTACAAAGGTGACCAGCTCTATATGGCTCATCACAATTGTAGCAAAGGCCTCTTTCTCTCCTACTTCTCATTTGTGCTTGGTTGAGTCGTTTGATGGGAGGTATATGAAACTTGTTTACTGATGAGTTGGAGAAGCTAGGTTTGTGAAAGCCACTTGTAGAACTAACAGGTGGTTGTGTTTGTGAATGGGACGTCCCAGATTGCTAAGATCGGTTGGTGTTTGGGACTTGATGATAATGGGAAGATTTATTACCCCAAGTGGATGTAGTGCAGTCATTCTGTTTTGGTGGATTGTGAGCGGTTGCCTCTTGCATTCTTGCTAAGGAGAATGCCTGATTGATATTGGAGGGTTTGAATAATTGGACTATGGCCTTGATTTTAGGTTTCAGACCACTAAGAAAGCTCAACACAAAGTATGTGTCGTCCAAATGTGGATTGTGAGACAACATAACTTATTTGAGTTAAATCAGTTATTCGAATCGATCGTAGTACTCATTGATAGTGGTCTCTTGATGTAGCTTATTGAAAGAATCTACATAGTTGTTTAGGACTGCCTCTTCAAACCTGTCACATATATCTCTACCAAATACTCTCCAAGGGATCAACTACTTGCCCACCTGGTAGTCTAAAAACCAAGTATCAGCTCTTCCCATCAGATGAATTGAAGCCATATTAACCCTATTCTCTTCTCTTACTTGATAAAAGTAAAAGTATCACTCGCATTTTTTTAACCATGATCTGGGGTGAGTTCCATCAAACTGTGGAAACTCTAACTGAGGAGATCGAGAGAAGTTACCTGCGTTCTCCCAAGGAATTTGGGAAATAGACCTGTTTGTGTGGTCGTGAACTCCAGAAGATTGAGCTCCAAGTGGATGAACTCCAGTCGATTGTGCTCCAAGAGATTGATCTACATTGTGCTCCAAGAGGTTGATCTACAGAAGAGGCCCTGAATGCCCTGAATTGCGTTGAAGGAGTTGTACCATTTGATCGAACCGAGCCTCCATCTTCTTCTCTTGGATCTCTTGAGTTTGTGCCAATTTCTTCATCTGCTCCTTCATTGCTTCAAATTGTGTCGAGGTTTCCGACTGGTTCTTTTGTGTCTCTCTCATAAAATGCTCGACATCTTTCGACCTAGTTTCCATCGTGTTGTGGGTTGCGTTTGGTTTCAAGCGAAATCCAACCGGCTCTGATACCAAATGTCACAGAGGTGACGAATTGGCAAAACGAATGAAGAAAAATGAAATTGAATTGATAGAACTAGAAAGGAAAATACAATCTCAGGTTCTGTCTCAGAACAAGAGCCTCAACTTTGAACAATTTTTCAGATCCCCATTTCGTTCTCTTTCTTCTCTATTTAAGCTACTGTAACAACTAACAACATTACAACTTATCTTTTAGATGCTTGACACGTGTACGGCCAAGATAAACCTCTCTAACAACTTTTGTCAACTTGCAAATGTAACTAACTTTTGAATATTCATTTTGGTGCCTTTCTTTGCAATGCTTTTCTGATATCTTCTTCAGCTGTGACACATTGGCCCAGGCATCACCCATTCCAGCCCAAAAAGAAGACCCAAAAAATGACTCCATATCAAACTAGTCCACAAACAATAAATGATTTCTAAACCCTAAGATGACATAACTAACATCAATGTTCATCTATTCTTCCTTCTGTTGAGTAGAACCTCTTTGGAAGGAGTCTTATACCACACCTCTTTCACTAAAAAGTAAAAAAAGAGTCTCTTGAAGGAGCCCAAAAAGAGTCTCTTGCAGGGATCCCATATTTCCAAACCTATTTCACCAGAAAAATATGAAAGCGGTTCACGGTCGTATTGATGCTGCCCAAACTCGAGAAATAAGAAACTGAGAAGCCCTTCTCCCTGCCACCCTTCCATACCCAAACATTGTCCTCCCCTCCCAAAGGAACCACCCGTAACATAGTTGAAGATACCAAGAACTCTGTTATATTCTTCAATAGATCAAGCATCCCTACGAGACGAAAAACTCCAGGAGACAGCCCCTTCATCAACAATACCAAATTCCTCCATCCAATCAGGTTTCTGAGAAGATAAATCATAGAATCTCATAAAAACTTTTCAGTGAAACAGCAGATATCATTGCATAAAAATGAGCAAGAAGCTCGCAACAAGACACTATAAAAAGTTATGGAGATAAAGGGATTACCCGACCAACTTACAAACAGATTACCTCAATTGAATTATCATACATGCATGGGAATGTATCCTAAAACTCCTTTATTCCTTCCCCATAACCAAACCATTGCTTTAATATCATTGCAGATCATGTCAAATTCCCTTTTTTCCATGGAAATTTCAAGCATTTTTCTCCTTCCACAGACTCCAAGCATTTTTCCATTGAAATTCTGTCCTTCCACAGATTGTAATGTGAGCATTACGATCATAAAACATCCTTCATAGGATCATCACTATTCAAACATCCTGCCAAAATTATACTTTATCCCTCTGACCCAAAACCACTTCAACCCCTTAAAGAAAACCATTTGCAAAGTCAGAAATGCTCCTCCAAAATTTGTTCACATATGAAATCGCCTGATGATTAGGAGACCATCTGCTTCCCAAAGGGTTGCACTTAGCCCTGATACCTCCTTCCACAAACTCCCCTTCCTTCTCTGTAGCACTTCAGTCATAAGGTTGAAGCGGGCAGGTCCCTAACCTCTTATTTTGCTTGGTGAATACACAATCTCCCAAGTGAGAGCATCAAATCCTTTGTCTTCCTCACCACCACATTTTTCCAATCATTCTATCAAGTTTAATGGCCACCGACTTCAGCATATGAAATAAGCACATATGATAACTTGGACAATACAAAAGGGCACTCCTGATAAGGACCAATCCTCCACCTCTGAAAAGGAATTTCACCCATTGTAGTTAAGGCGTTGAAGCGGAGGCAAGGTGGACGGGCCTGAAAACACCTGAGGTGTGAGGTAGTAGGTGAGGCGAGCGCCTCACTCACTGAGATGGTCTTAACATTTTTGAAAAAAAAATTTCTAATAAGTTGAAATGCATCTGCATACAAATATACATCATCATCTTGATAAGTATAATAAGAAAATATGTACAAAAAGTGACACAACGACCTATAATTGAAATGGAAATATATAAAGTTGCATAGCATAGCGAAAAAAATGCACTGCATAAGTGACAAGTAACTTGCAAACATCCACTAAATTATTAAAAATCAATAATCTTGAAAGTGTAGAAACTTGAGAATATTGAGCATTTGTTAGAAGAAATTGTTGGAATGGTTGGTAAGAATCCACAAGTATAATCCCAATTGGTATTCCAAAAGCATAAAAATCATTGAACTATGCTACGAAAAAATCAAAATTGATGTTTATCACGGACTGGTCAAAAATGATATATTTTCTCCAAAAAATATTAAAAGAAAATGCGACATATTATCAAAACTTAAAAATGTTTTATCTTGTTTGTTTGTTATTTGGGATACGTAATTTGAAGGCAAGGAGGAGATAAAGACTCTAAGTCTCTGACGACATCAACAAGTATCATACTAAGAAACATAAAACCCTACTGTAGAGTAGGATGCAACCTCTTTCGCTGCAAATGGGCTGGTTGCAACCATTTTGGGCTGAGGCAACTGAGGAGGTGCAAGGCGGACGCCTTATTTCACCGAACCGCATTGCCTCATTTTGAGGTGGAATTATGTAAAAACGCCTTGAGGGGGCCTCAGACGTGCCTAGGCGGTCGCCTTGACTACATTGATTTCGCCTTCCAAATAGCCTACTCCCTAACATTGCCTCCACCTGGATCCCATAAATGTTCCTATCACCCAAAGGAACCCCCCCCCCCCCCCCCCCCCCAAAAGAAAAAAAATGGCAAAACTTCTACTAGAAAACTCAACACCTCGGCACCCATATCATGTTGAAAATTGAGGGACAAAATTTTGTTTCAAGAAACACTAGTTTATTATTCCCTCAATAGTGTTACAAAACACACTCACTTGAACTCACACAACAAAAACAATTATAGACACCACTAGTTGTTACAACCCTCACACTACACCTCACAAGAGACAACTACACTACTAGACTTCAGGTACTTGCTCTACACCTCAAAAGCATGGGCTAGTGCCCTATCATACACGAGTTAAGTCGGTAGAGAGGCCTTGTTTTAATCAAGATAATTTTGTAGATGGAAGATATTTCTCTGTAAAGAGAATTTTAGAGATGGAATGAGCGGAATAGAATGATTTTTGAAGAGGCGTCAATGGACGATGAAAAGCTTGTATGGAGTGCCTCTTCCTTGTGTGGAATTGGGCTCGGCTAGGAAGGATCTCTTAAGGGTGCCTTTTGAGAAATTTTGGGCAAATTCAGATAAAGAGAAATTTTAGAGATTAAATTTGAATCACAAGTTTGGTTCTCTAGACTTTTCTATAGATATATCATATATCTAGAAAGATAGTAGCATATGAAAGAAGAAAAGGATCAAAGTCTTTGGAAGTTTGTAGAATCAATCATGACTCTTACAATATCACTCCTAACTCACTACCCCACCCATAAGCAACAATCTTATGGAAGCTAACTTTTAAGCCAACGCTTCTAAGAATATTAAAATAATGGATTTCAAGCTATCATGCAAACTATGAATAAGCCACTCTACGATTCTGAGCTGCCTAACAGCCTTGCAGAATCCATAATACCATCACTCTTCCAACCAGCCTGCTCAAAGCTTCCACCATGGTTGTAAACGAGAACGACGACATAAGATCACCTTGCCTGATAACCGTAAACGTCTTGAAGAAGCCCACCGGAGAACCACCAACCAAAATAGCTAAATGACTATCAAGCAACCAAAATAACCAAAATTATGTTTTTAAGATAATGATTTACATTTGCAAATTGCAACAGATATTCCATAAATCAAGCAGGGCCTTAGATACAAAATGCACAGGACAACAAGTTATTTTCAGTGGAATTGATGAGTGATTATTAATTGCAGAATCTACCAATAGAAGGGTAAGGACAATGGGGGCCAAATTTTTTGGTTGTTTGAGGACGCAGTGGAGCTAAGTATCTACTGAGTCATTGATCCTATCATTATTCCAACAATGATGAAGAATTGTGAAACATAACTTTATCCCCTAGTATCTTTAAACCCTTAATGCATTTTCAAGAACCCTTTCCATTAGAACATCTGGGAATAGGCCTTTAATGCATTTGGAAACATGCTAATGAGCAGAAAAATTACAAATAATGCAATAGTACGAGATGATTAGAAAAAAGATTTGTTGAAGAAGCCCTTGATATAAAGTGATTCAAATAAAGAGTCTGGCTAGTTGCCAAGAGTATATACTTTCAAGGTGCATTGCAGTTAAATAATCAGGAGTCAAAAGGACAGAATTATATAATGCTCATAACCAAATTTTGTCGAACACCAAAAGCACCAACCTCAACAATTTCGTGTGCCGTCCTCATATCATGTGCGAGAGTCTCATGAAATTTAAGCCTCACCAACTCCGACCTCCTCCACTTATCATGAATTTTATCAAGAATGGCCTGTGTAAGTCCAGCTTTCGGTATATTAATCCTCTCCTTTAATGTCATCCCCAGAGTCCTCAATCTTCTCAACTCCACATCCTCAATAGTCAGCTCTGCCATTGAAGGTGCCCTCGGTCTTCTAGCCTTCCCTCTCCCGTCCTCGTCCTCCCTCCAACTCTCACCTCTCTCCCATGGCAACAATGTCTCATCATCCTTCTCCTCATCTCGAAGAATCGCATCCGGCCGGCTCCAATTTCTTTGCAACAAATCCCCCAATTTCTCCTCACCACCACCCTCCACTTCCTCATCCTCCTCATCATCTCCAGCCCCCTCCTCCACCTCTCCCTCTTCATCATCTAACCCCAAGTTTCTCAACCTGTGAACAATTCTTTCGATTGAGCTCCTCCCTCTATCCCCATCAAAATGCTGATGCCCCACCCCATCTCCTTCATCTTCATTTTCCTCCTCCTCCTTCCTTCGCCGCCGTGAATTGGAATTGTTTCTGGGCCTTGTTTCTTCCCGGGTCTTTGTGCCTCCCCTAGAATCCCCAGAAGGCCAGTTGTTGAGCCAAGGAGCGGATGTTCTACGAGAGTCAGAGTGGCTTCTATGGGTTCGTCGGTTGTTCTGCTGTGTGGTTCGGATGGAGCAGGAAATCTTGAGTGTAGAATATGAATGTGAGAGGAGGAGATGGAGAGAAGAGTAAGAAGAGCGTAGATGGAATGAGTTGTGAAGAAGTGGGAGTTCTGTTAGTTTGGCTGTACGAGAAGAGAAAGCCATTTGCATTTTGTGCTTCTAACTGGATGTTAGTAATAGTGTTCACTCAGGAATTTCTTCAAATATATTTGGTGATTGAACGATAGAAGAACATTGAACCAGTAGAGAAAGGAAATGCAAAACGGAGATGCTTATTGCAGAAACTCGTCTCCTGTGGCGAAACAGATAAGATTCCAACACAGTGTTTTGGGTCTTTTGTCGCTGTTATAACAAGATATTTTTCTCTAATTTACCTCACTCGTTTCTTCGTAGATCATCCCTTGCATTATTGTAGGCTGGTGTTTTGTGACACCATCGTCTGTGTAACACAGCCTCAACGGTCACCACTACCTTCCTCATTCTGATCTTATCTTGTTGCTTTATCTTGATGGACGGGATTGAAATAAGTTAGACCTCATTTGATACCAAAGAGGTTTGAAATTTGGTACAACAAAATATACTTGGTAACCTCATGAAACCAAGATGATGATGTATCAAATTGTCAACCGATCGTGACCATACACTTGGCGCAAACCATCATAATTATGGGAGAACCGTATAAGTCATGGCGTAAATTACTTCTCCAATGACACATCTCAATGAAGGAAGGCAATCATTAATACACATATTATATAAGGTAAAAGAAAATGTATGAGATGGAGATCTGATTATTCCATCAACACTATACAATTTTAACTGAATTCTCATCAAGATTAAGTTTTATCTCCTACTGATTTACTGACTTAAGCATTAGAATGTCTTCGGCCATAAAAAAAGGTGGTATTTGGCAATCTAACACTTGTTTTGTAGGTCAGATTTTTAGGAGACCAGATTTGGACGCACCACAAGGTATTGAATATCCACTATCATTTGCATGTATCAATGGTGTTTTCTATGGATGTGTTGGCTAGTAAAAAGGAACAAGAAGCAAATGATACCGTGGCTCCAAGTGGTTCCTAATCTTGTTTGAAACATTTCCAAAACCAAACACGAAATAACCAAAACCAATGGGATTAATGGTAGCATGGTTCCTAATGATTAAAAACTAGACTGTAACCATCATTTCCTTGCTCCGAGTATCAAATTTAGTTCTCTTGATGGATGATAACGAATATTATGATGAGGAACACAACATCAAGACATGTTGTAGCAAAGGAAAAAAATAGGTTTTCTTCACTATTTGACGGTCAACAATTTAATAGGCTTGGTATCCCGAGAATTCATTTGAAGTGGTGACCATGGATGTAGAAATAAAAGCCGACAACAATTAAAGCTCATTAAAATAGAGCTCACTGTGGAAATGAACTGAAACACGAGCATTGGTTCAACAAGATTTCATAGGGACTCTAAAGTCGAGGATTGCTTTCATTTGCTTATTGTAGTTATGCATGGTTCTCTCTTTCTATTTCAACTTCCATGAACGTGGACGAGCTTAGGAGTTCTTGTGCAGCTACAAGAGTTGATTCCTTTAGCTACAAGAGTTGATTCATTTGCGTCAGATACGTACAAAATCTTTCTAATAGCCGTTGACACCTACAAAAAAGAAATGTATTTATAACCATTTCACATTCATATACTTGCTTGATATGCTTACAATTACCACCGGGAGATGTCTCACCTACACGAAATCCAAAGGATAGTTAAGTATCTTTGAATATGTTCATGATCTGTAAGACCATAACCGATACAAGGAGAAGAAGTCGCTGAACTGGTTAACCATTGTATTGCAAGTGGGTTTTCAATTTTAGGATAGTGTGTTCAGGACACGCAT
The DNA here is from genome assembly GCA_963556465.1 of Berberis vulgaris. Lineage (NCBI taxonomy): Eukaryota > Viridiplantae > Streptophyta > Magnoliopsida > Ranunculales > Berberidaceae > Berberis > Berberis vulgaris. The sequence continues at coordinate 31,599,548 of OY747132.1, read as the reverse complement.
TCATGTACAATTTTCTTTAATAATAATAAATATTAAATAAATAAGTTGGGGACGGGACGGGACGGGATGGGTGGGATTGAAAATCTTCATCTCAATCCCATCCCACTTTAGATCAGGATGGGATGAGATCAGGATGAGTTTGATCAACCCCAAAAAGACCCGAAAAAATTTGGATGAGATGGGACGGGATCGAGATCGTGGGATGGGATGCCCACCTCTATCTAACACAGTCTAACACCACTACTTGCTATTAACACCACCACCTTTCATCTTCTACTCATCTCCTCCAATAGCCCTTCTTTTCATCCAACAACCCCCTCCTCCACCACCCCTCCCTCATCGTCACTGTTTTGCCTTGATCTTGCCACCTTCGCTGATTAAAGAATATATATAAATCGACACGAGATTGGGTTCAAAAAAATGAGTTTTTTAGGTGATGGTATTAAACAGTGGAAGTGGTGGTGTCACAAAACAACTTTGTTTTGAGAGCACCCACAACAATTGGTGGTTTTGGAAGTAACAAGGGTTACATGTAACAACATAATAAAGGCTAGCATACCCATGTTTATTATATTTCAATTGAATATGTCTCTCCTATTTTGTTGATATGTTTTGTGATACATAACACCTATGACATTTGCTTAAACTTTGTAAAATCTTTGTCCTAAAAGATTAAATTGAGGAAATGATGCCTGAATACTGGAACAATCTTCCCATGTAGTAGTATCTCTAGTGCCATTGGACTATTGATGAGTACACGCGTGACAACTCTGTAATGGTGAGAAACCATCCTTCTAGTCAAGATTGCCACTAGTTCAACAATAAATTGCCCTCGAGCATCAATGTCGACAAGAAATGATATGGAAGTGGGTTTTGAATTGGTTTTACGAATTGATGTAATGATTTGGGTGTTGAATATTATGATTGGGAAGTCTAATTTGGGTTTTAATGGATACATAGATGATGGAAGTGGGTTTGTAGGACTGTTTAGAAATCGACAGGGTAAAAGATGGTTGTGAGTTGAAACAAACAGATTGATGATGAAGTTCAGGTTGTGGGAAATAAATTTGATTGGAGGTGAAAGAGTAATGGTGGGTGAAAACGAAGAACACGGAGATGATGAAACCATGAAAAACCTAATGACCACAGGTTTTTGAACCTACCAATAGTGTCAAGGTTTTGCGGTATTATCTTGAGCATATGATAATAGACGCCTCGAAAGGTTTAAGTAGTTGATTATATAAAGTCATTATCATATGAAATGTTGACACTTACACATTCCAATAGCCATATTGCAGTCAACTGACGAGTTTGGGACCAAAAACTAATGTTAGTTTTCACTTCAGATTTGACCTTAGCTTTATAATAGCAATCAACAATATTATTATTATTATTATTATTATTATTATTATTATTATTATTATTATTTAATGATACGTCCAAAAATGGTCCTCATGTGAGTTTGACCAGCAAAACAATCGTTAGACTGCCAAGGACCACCATTTTGGTAGCCGAAGGCACTCCGATGCTTAAGTCAGTAACTTTGTTGGAAGATGAAGTAAATCTGGACAAAACTCAGTTAAAGTTGCATACCTCTGTCGAATGTTCTCTTTACCTTTTATAATGGTCGCGGTTAACTCTCTGCGCCACTTAAGAATGTGAGGCGCAACGGAAGAAGATGTTTCTTTTAACAGTCTCATCTTTAATGGAGATGTGTTTGTGGAGGCGTAACTCCCTCCACAACTCTTTTTTTGTGCAACATTCCTCTTTTTTATAAGAGAACTCGTGTCGGGCCTAGATTCAGGCTCTGATTCGTTTAGGTCTGGATTTGGGTTTTGTTTACGTCTCCTCATTGGCGGATCTCGTCTGGGCCTATGTAATCAACTTTATTCTTCCTAGGCTTTATGAACTGGCCAATAGGCTGGACGCTATATCCTCGTGCTGAATTCCTATGCCACATGTACGACCGTGATGTCGGTCTATTTTGATGTATCATCAGCTACTCCCCCCTTAGTTTGTGGGCATGCTGACGTGGCCACTAACTTTGTGATGATTTACCTTTCAATTCCATCATTACCTTGTATTTATGTTTTCAGTAATTTTTCGCGAGTTGGTTTCTCGATTCTTTGCTTGCCCACTTATTTTTGTGCACATTTTTTGGATTTCACGTAGTTATCATATCTTGCACGTTGTCCCATAAGCCATCCCTTCATTGGTTGGCTCTATAAAAAGATATGTGACAATTTCATTTTCCCTCTTCACGTTATCTTTGAATTTAGGGTTTGCTCATCCCTTTGTCTTATTTGTTTTCATTGATTCTCTATTTTCCAACAATGTTTGTTGGTGATAAGCTAAGTAGTAAGTCGCTAACTCTGTGTGAGGCTCATTATTCTCCCAACAGAGCTTCTCAGGCGGCGCTGGACAATCTTTGTTCTGATTATAATTTTTCGCCCGATCTCGAGATTATCCTGCCTGGACAGGATGATAGCCATTGTAATCTGAAGGTTGGGTACATCGCACTATATTCGTGCATGTTTTCTTCTGGCTTTCGGTTTCCAGTTTCGGAGTTGTTTTGGGAGTATCTTAACTTCTTGGATATTCATCCTGCCCAAATGGGCCCTAATGGTTAGAAGGTGATGGTCTCTTTTTACGCGAGTGTTATTCTATCTGACATTCCTTTGATTGGAAAGGTTTTGCATTCAGTGGTTGGTCTGTTGGTGAACATGGATATCTGCTTTCTCCATTCTCCAGAGTGTTTCGAGAAACAACAATGACATTTGTGATTGGTCGCGGTCTTGGTTTTATGCTTCCGTGAATTCCGACTACTTCCAATTGCGACGTCGTTTGATTTTTTGATCATTTCGCCAATAAATGGAAGAATCTTCACTTAACTGTTGAGGAGTAGAAGATCAGTGACCAATTCTTGAAGCTTTACCGTTTTCCTGTGGAGGCATTTCTTTCCGAGGGTATCCTAAAACGTAGTGGTTTGTACACTATGAGTGAAGTGGAACGAGTTCTATTTACTGAGTCACGTGCTAAGGCCTTGTTGCCTGTGCTGGCGTTAGTGATGCTAGCATTGATTGGGAAGTGAGTTGGATCGGTGTGTTACGGATCTCAATGCTCCTATTGATATCACAGTTTCTGGTTCAAGAAAAAAGAAAGCTTGCGATGTCCACATGTCCGTCAAGGCGATTGCCGGTAGACCTTGGTCGGGTTCCGAGGAAGAAACAACTTTCTAATCGTGGTTTAGCTCGGATTGTGTCCCGTCCAAATCCTGTTCAGAATGTTACGGGGGTTGTGTCTCGCCCAAGTCCTTTTCAACTTCTCACGATGATGTTGCAAAAGGAAATCGTGATTATTTCGAGGAGGCTAAGGAGTTGAAGCTCATGTTGAAAAATAGCTAGAAGGAGACTACTCGTCCGCTGGATGATAATGAAAAGAAGCTTTTTTCTGCTTACAGTGTCTCGGATGTTGTTGAGTTGTCTAACGATGATCCCCGGGTCATTAATGAAAAAATGCTTCAGCTAGCGATGGATCAGTCTAAAGACATTAGTGGTGATAAAAGTTTCAAGGATCACTCTCCTTCTCCTTCTATTGTTGTCAGTGAAGCAGCCGAGTTCTTAGTTTCCTCTCCTGTTCATCAAGTTTCTTCTGTTTCCGCTGTTACTGTTAGCCCTGCCCTTGCCAAGGATGCTTTTCGATAGGAGGGTAAAAGTGATTTTTTCGTTGTCACTGCTATTGCTTCTGCTTTTCTTGCTATCGAGCGTGGTTATTCAGTGCTCCCGGATCCTAGTTTCTTTCATCTACAGGTTGGTTGGACTGAGCCTGGCTCGAAGGATATCAGTATCAAGTTGGATGGCAAGCTTTATTGGTTAACTCAGCTTGACGTGCAGAACGGTGCACGTAGGTTGGTAAATGAGTGGCACGAGCAGTTGGTGGAAAGGCCTTCGATGTACGTACTGGATCAGTTTGATCACATCGATCACAGTCTTGAGCAGATAATGGATGAGATGAATCATCTCGCCTATGCAGGGGTGATGGGCTCGTTCTATCGAGCTGATTGTGATAATGTGGCTTTGTTGGAGAGGAAATTGGCGACATTGTTGCTGGTGTTTTCTCATGTTCTTTCTCAAATTTGATGTGTTGAAAATGCAATGCGTGGAATCAAAGAAAGCTGCAGGGACTGCTCGAAAGCCTGGTGGAGGCGAAAAGTATGCGGGATAAATCTCCTGCTGAGTTTGACTCTTTGAAAGGCAAGTTAGATGGGGTTTCACCCGTCTACGTGATGTGGAAAAAGAGTTACCTGCTGATAAAAACAACTTTTGATGAAGTTTTTTTTTGCTGAATTAGAGAAATCCGTTATGTGTGATACTGATAAGAGGCGGGTGGAACAGATAATTGTTGTGCTTGATGATGTCAAGGCAGATGCTTCCGGTATGCTCTCTACCACTGAAGAGCAGCTTGCCGCGGCAAAAAATGAACTCGTTGATGTTAAGGATAGGCTTCGTATAGTTGAAGCCTAATATTGGAAGCGAGTTGCTGACAGCGGGTCAAGCTTTTTGATTATATCAAGGGGCTCGGTGAAGATTTGTCCAAGTATCGTCACCTGGTTGGTGAAGCTTTTGAGGACGACGATATCGAAGAATCTACTTCAGCAGCTGAGGAGCCATCGCTTCTTCTACCATCGAGCGCCCCACAACCATTATTACTCCCTTCTCCCGAAAAGAGTTCTTCTCCTGTTCCTGCGAGTGATGATCCAGTCATTGCTTTTGTTTCTTCCCCTACTTCTTTATTTCCTTCTTCGGATGTAACAGAGTAGGATTATCAATAAAAGTTGACTTTTGTTGTTTCTCTTCTTTTCAATTTTGTTGTAGTTGTCGTGGATTTTGCTTTGCATTCTTTTATAGTTGTTTTTGTGTTTTGGCTCGTCGTTCGACTAACGGTGGGTCAACGTTGTCCTTCTTGATTTGCCACAAAGAGTTTCATTTGCTTGTACTTCCTCGAATCATATTGATTTGTTCCCTTAATTCTGACTTTGTCGATTCAATGTGTTTGTCAACTCGAAGTCATTTTGTTAAGTTAACTTGTTTGTTGAGCATTTACTTTGTTAACTCGACATCTTGGTCGACTCAAAGTTTTTTGTGATAGGCTGACTCGGGTGTCTAACCTTTACTTCGTTGACTCGACATCTCGGTCGACTCGAAGTTTATGTGGTTAGTTGACTCAGGTGTCCAACTTTTAATTCATTAACTCGACATCTCAGTCGACTCGAAGTTTTTGTGTTTAGTTGACTCGGGTGTCCAACTTTTACTTCGTTAACTCGACATCTCGATTGACTTGAAGTTTCTGTGTTTAGTTGACTCGGGTGTCCAACTTTTACTTCGTTAACTCGACATCTCGGTCGACTCGAAGTTTCTGTGTTTAGTTGACTCGGATGTCCAACCTTTACTTCGTTAACTCGACATCTCTGTGAATTCGATATTTTTGTGTTTAGTTGACTCGGGTGTCCAACTTTTACTTCGTTAACTCGACATCATAGTCGACTCAAAGTTTTGTGTTTAATTGACTCGGGTGTCCAACTTTTACTACGTGGTTGATCAGACCAGAAGTTATATATATCCGACTTTTGCCGTTGATTGCCCTGTATGGCCAATTCATTGACGTATCTATTTTGTTGTCCACGCAAAAAATTGGGGCTCTAAATTCGTAATCTTATTGATATTCCTTTTTTTATGTTTTCACCAACCTTACCTGTTAAGGTATTTACGCTGGTTCGAAGTACGGTTTGCTTTGCCTTCCTTTGCTCGTTGTTGGTCTTCATATTAGAGATTGGTGTTTTTGTTGCTTTGTTTTTCTTTGTTTCATCCTTGTTTGTCGTATATGATGTCGTGACTAGCAGGCTCAAGGTGTTTTTCTATCCGATGGCTGAGTAGTATTGGCTTGTTCGATCATGCTTATGTCTTCATCAAACTGTTCGATCGGCCTTTTGTCACACCAAATTGTCCAATCATGCTCGCATCAGCACTGAATTGTCCAATCATGCTTACATCATCACCAAATTGTCCAATCATGCTAATGTTGGCTCCGTGTTTGGTGTCAACCATCAGGGTTTGGTCGAGTCTCTTACTGTCAGTTTTGTCGTTAGTGATTCGGATCAAGCTTGCATCCATCGATAAGATCTTTTGGCTCGTATTAGTTGGTTGATGCAAACTTCTATATATTTTATGCATTCGTGAAATATCTTGTCATGATCCTTGTTCTGATATAAATCAGTTCTCGAGTGAGAAGTTCTCCCGGCTACTTCGTGTGTTTTGCTTCTTCCGGCTATGCAGTGTGCGACATATATTAGCTCTCTGGGTTGTTCTTTTGATCTGGCATCATTTTTTGTTTTCTCCTTCCATGTGAGCTGTTTATCTGGCATTTTGATGAACTCGTCGAGTCGTCCTTTATGAGCCCAGTGCTCGATTTTGTCTTTTAAATTGTAGCAATCTTTGGTATCGTGTCCATGATCCTTAGGGAAGGAGCAGTATTAGCTTTTGTCTCTCCCTTCCGGGCCTCCTCTCATTCTAAGTGGCCAGTTGACGTTATCCCATTTAGCTATGTGCTTTGGTATATTTGCTCAACTTGTTTTCAGGGTTGTATATGGCTTATATGTGGCCTTTATCACACTTGTTACTCGCTCGTGTCGATGCCACGTTGGTTGTAACTTCTCGGATTCTTGTTGTCGCGAATCGCTCTTTTCTCCATTTCGATATTTCTTCGATGGGTTGCTACCCTCCTGTTGTTCGTCATCCCGTATTCTTTCTTCCTTTCTTTTTCATTTCCTTGAAAGATTTTACCTTTCTTGGTCATTTTCCCTCCTGGTCGCCTTCATCTCCTCAAGGGAGATATGTTTTTGTGCTATTTTTAGCAAGATTGCCATGCCTTTTGGAGGTTCCAGGTTAAAAACATAAAAAATGGACCAATCTTCAATCCGACCACAAAGGTTGCAGCGGCTGTGTCGTCACTACATCCATCAATCATTGTCAATTCATTGGTAAAGTGGGTGACATATTCCCGTATTGTCTCTTCGAGCTCCTGCCTGATATGCAGGAGGTACTGTGGCCCTTTCCTCATCTACTGGCTTTCGATGAATCTGGTAATAAAAGTGGTGGCCAAATCTTGAAAGGAATTTATTGACCTCGGTGGTAGGTTGTTGAACCAGTTCATTGTTGTTGACGTGAGGCTAATCGGGAATATCTTGCATAAGATTGACTCCGTGGTCTCCTTCATGGCCATCATGTGGTGGAAGTGTCTCAGGTGATCAGTTAAGTCGGAAGTACCATCGTATACTTAGAATTTTGTCGGAGTGAACTTTTTCGACATTATCGTTTTCATGAGGGCGTCAGAGAATGGCGGTTTTTCTAACTTATACAATATGTTGGGATTCATGACTTCTATTCTGAACGAGATTTTGTTAAGCGTCCCTTCACACAGTGGATTTTTGCCTCGAGGGAGCTCATTGCTTTCAAAGTTTCTCTATTGGGGTTCTGTTGGGACTTCGTCACTCCCTTGTGTTCAATTGGTGAAGCTCTATTGTGGCGGTGCCTGAACAAGATCGGTTGATTGAATGTGTTCTTGGGTGATCTTCTCCAGCATCTTTGTTATGTGACTCATTTGGGTTACTACTAAGTTCGTCTGAGGGTCCGTAGTAGCGCCGCAGGATGCTTGGTGTAATATCTATCAATTTTGTTTTTAAAAAAATTTGTTTGGAAGTGGGGTGTACTCAGAAATCCGGTGGGGGCAAATAGCCACCCACCTATTAAGAGAAAAACCCCTCCCTTCTTCTTCCTTCTTTTTCTCCTTTTTTTTTTCCAAGGAGCGTTTTCTCCCTTCGTCCTCTTTTTCTCCGGCGAAATCTTGTTGGATTTGCCGATTTCTCCCCCCAAACCTCATCTCCTCCTCCTCATTTTTCTTCCTCTTTCTCCCCTCTTCTTCTTGCTTCAGTTTTTCGTTTTAAAAATTGAAAATCTCATATTGTGTGGGCAATCGGTGTTGGCTTTGACTGATCGGATTGCGTAGCTCCGATCAACCCTTTAAGGGGCATTTGTGGCGTCATTTGGAACCTGTAAACCCCACATGCAAGGCTGGTTTAAGGGTTGGCCAGAATTTTCAAAAACAATCAGTGTGCATGTCCGTTAGGAAGGTTCTTCGACGTGAATCCGGGCTTTGGGCGCGTGGGTGAGCTGCAAATTCATGATTTCGGGTGTTCTTGGACCTATTTTCGGCCTGTTGTGCTGTTCGGAGGCGATCAGACCGGAGTAGGGTGGGTTTCAACGAGTTTTCGCCGAACTTGGGTTTCGTCGGGGTGTTTGCCGAATTTTATTTGCCTGTAAGTTTTTCTTTCAGTCACGCGCCGGTTGTAACTTATTTCATTTTCCAGTTTTCGGTTAGTTTGCTCACTTTTGAGTCCACCTTGCAGTTTAAAAATTTCCTTGGTCCCACATTCGTTGTTTCGCTAGTTGGAAGCTTCGACCGGTAGGATTTGGGTTCCGAAAACCCATTCCACTCAGGTGAGTGTAACTATAATATTTATTTTGAGAATTAATTATTTTAAATCCTGAATTTAATTTTTACATTATACCGTCGATTGCGTATAATTGAATACAAGTATGAAATTTGGGGTTTTTGGAGGTTTATATGGTTGTGTTGGTTCTTTAGTGAATGAATTATGTATTGAGTTTTCTGAAAGCATGATATACAAGAATGAAATCGAATAGTGGTTGAATTTGGGTGTGATTAGGCTTTGGTGTAATTGCATTGGGTTTGTATGCTTCGTTTTCGAGTTTTCATAGTATGTCATGTTTTACCGTAGATTGCTGAGTTTTGAGCATGTATGATAGTTCGACTCGTATGAATTTATTGTGGTGAATTGGGTCATGTTAGGACTCTAGCGTAGTCGTGGATTTATGAAAATTGCCTAACTGATTATGGTTATGCGTCTGTTACATTTGATTCTGTACAGACTCGTAGTATGTGCATGTTGATATTAGTGTAAGTGTTTTTACCCCGCTGTAATGCATGTTGTGCCGATGCTTAGAAGCTTGCTCACATCGTGAGTTGGATGGTGCTTGAGATGACTCGCACCAGACATTGAGGACGCTATTGCACGGGGCAAGCTTGCTGAGGTGTGGTGAGCTCCCGCACGCACTTGCCGTTAGAGAGTGCAGTAGGATGGGTCTCGGAGGACGTGCTTTGGAGATTACTCGCTTTTCCTCCGAGCGCGCTTGAGTTGGATTTGTATTAGGTTGGCCGTGTTAGGCCAGTCGTTTGAGTTTGTATCCGGGCATATGGCACCCCATTAGGATACAAACAAGCCCGAAGTGGTACTGGTGCACGTTGTGGGATGTGTTTGGGTGAGACACATCCGTAGGGTATGCAGATACCTACGATGTGAGACACTTACGTAGAAATTTTTTGGTTTCAACTTTCAAATTGATTGCCATACCTAGGAGGCATGCATGATTACTATATTGTCTTTGTTTTCATCGCTTGATATTTACCATGTTTGAATCACCTGTAATGACCGACATATTTCGTAAACTTGTAGTTATTGTTGAATCTGAAATGCTTGTGTTGGTGCTTGAACTTAGAAATATTATCCTTAGAGACACGGTGTGATTTTGACTTTAGAACCTGTATAGGGACACCTTTTCCATTTTATGGATCATGCATCAAGGATTACTCACTTATCCATTATTGTGTGGCATGAATTTTCCCTGTATATTATTCTATTATGTGTATTTAGCTTGCTCGCACCAGCTAGCTTTGTGCTCTGTTGACCCCGCAAGGGGTGTGCTTTTATTGGAGTGCAGGTAGTGTTGGCGTTCTTGCTGATCGTGGCGCTTAGGCCCAGTTTTCCGTTGTAGGCGTGTTTTGTGCTGTTTGGTCGTGTCCACCCTGTATGGGTATGTTTTGCTTCCTCTGTATTATCTGGTTACTTACTAGATGTTTGTATATATTGTTTTTGTCGCTATGACTCTGACGGGGCGAATCGTATACTCTTATTTTGTTCAAATTTTATCGTAGTTTTTATTTTCGTCTGATTCTCGTTTCAAGAATGTGTTATATTATGATGTTGTGGCCGATTACGATCCGCCTGTATTACAGATTAGTTCACGCATCGGCACGCTGCGATTCCAGTGGCGGGTCGGGGTGTGACAGAGCTTGGTATCAGAGCCATTGTTTACCGGTTCACATAGAACATCATCGTATGCCACTTTCTTGAGTGAAATAGGTAGAGGAGTTATGAATTTTGTTGTGTTGTTTGTTGTATTGTATGTGTATTTTCTTTTACGTAGAGGGAGTGTGGTGATGGCGCGTGGTAAGAGAACCCAGGGTGAGGGATCAGGCACTGCTGGAGAGGATGCCTGTTAGGCTTTCATGGAAATGATGACACAGTAGGCACAAAATATGAGGCAGGGAAATTAGTCAGAGGATCCATTTACTCGTCACAACAAGAAGTTCGTCAGTTTGGGTGGTGAAAGATTTGATGGTACTGGAGATTTTTTAGCTGTGGATCGATGGATCCGTAAGGCAGAGCTCATATTTGAGAGGATGGTGCTGACACCTATACAGCGTACCGAGTTAGCAACACACCAGTTTGACGGAGAGGCTATGTATTGGTGGGATTCAGTGAGGCAGAGCCGTGATGTGTCAGAGATGCAGTGGGATACATTTTGCGAGGTGTTTGAACAACATTTTATTCCTGATTCTGCCAGAGCTGAGTTAGTGAACAGGTTTTTACACTTACATCAAGGATCTAGATCTGTTTCAGAATACTTAGCCGAGTTTACACTGTTGAGCCGTTATGCCACTTGTTTCATAGATACTGCAGAGAAGAAGAACAGGAAATTTCTGAGTGGTATGAACACATTCCTAAGGAAACAGTTGATGGTGATGATCGATCGTCCTTTTGAGAGATTAGTGGACGTCACTTTGAGTCAGGAACGAGTTGACGCTGAGTGTAGGCACTAGACTTTGGTTTGACGAGCTAGAGGTTCAGAGCACAGTCAAAGGTTTGGCCGAGGAAGCCAAACAGTTGAGCAGGCACAACAGCCAGAGCGTGCCGCTGTTCAGCAGAGAGACCCTGGTAAAGGGGGACCAGTTAGGACTGGAAGAGACCGCAGAGGTGACAGACGTTCCCGAGGAGATCATCAACAACAACAACAGAGACAACCTATGAGGGGTGGTCAGACAGGAACTAGGAGCGGTTGCTTCACTTGTGGTCAGGAGGGACATGTAGCCCGTGATTGTCCAAGAGGTTGGACAAATCAACGGGAGCAGGTAGTTTGTTATACTTGTGGGCAACCGAGGCACTTTTCAGAGCTTGTCCTCAGAGTAGGGATGTACCAGAACAGCAGAGGGCGCCTCAGGGACAGTTAGCACCTGTGCCTGGAGTTGGTCAGAGAGTCCCTCTCCCAGCACCGCCTGTTCCCCTCACAGCTATTCCCAGTCAGGGAAATGTTGAGGGTATGTTACTATTTTTGTTGTAGTTGTGTGTGCTAGATGTAGTAGGATATGTGTTATGTGCATTATGCATAGAAAAAATTGCATGTTAGTGTGTTGCTATGTGACTCAGGATATATGTGTTGTGTGCCAGGTTTTGTGCATTCGTCGTTTTCCGAGTTGAGGGCTCTTTTTGATATAGGAGCATCTAGGTATTTTATTTCTAGACAATTGGTTGTTAGAGACCGTCTAGAGGTAGTGCCTTTGCCGGAACCCTTGTGCGTTGTGTCCCCTTTGGGCAGTTTGGTTTGGTTGTGGGAATATTGTCCCCGTTTCGAGTTTTCCTTATTGGGGTACAACTTCGTGTTTGACTTTATTGTCTTGGGTTTTGAGGGCTATCATTTGATTCTAGGGATGGATTGGTTGTCCAGTCAGTCGGTGATCATTAATTGCTGCATAGGTTGGTGATGTTAGCGCCACCTGATGTTTCGCCTCGTGTGTTGGTTTGTGAGCCCGATTTTGTTTCTGTGATGTCGAGTTTTCTTAGCTCTCTTGAGATTTCTAGTCCCGACACCAGTTCTGTAGAGGTTGTATGTGAGTTCCCTGACTTCTTTCAGGAGATTCCTGGCATCCCGCCACGCCGTGAGGTAGAGTTTCGGATTGACCTGGTTCCTGGTACTGCACCTATATCTAAATCAGCGTATAGGCTTGCACCTAAGCAATTGGAAGAGATGAAAATACAGCTTGATGATTTGCTTCGTAAGGGGTTTATTCGGCCGAGCAATTCACCTTGAGGGACTCCAGCAATATTTGTGTCCAAAAAGGATGGATCTTTGAGGATGTGCATAGATTATCGAGATTTGAATAAAGTGACCATCAAGAATAAGTATCCGTTGCCTCGAATTGATGATCTATTGGATCAGTTGAGGGGAGTCGTAGTGTTTTCACAGTTAGATTTGTAGTCTGGGTATCATCAGATGAGAGTTGAGGAACATTCCATTCCAATTACCGCTTTTCGGACCCGTTATGGCTTGTATGAGTTTCTAGTCATGCCATTTGGACTGACAAATGCATCGGCTTTCTTCATGGATTTGATGAATAGATTATTCAATCCATACTTGGACAAGTTTGTGGTAATCTTCATTGATGATATCTTAGTGTACTCGAGGAGTTTAGAGGAGCACAGAGAACACATTCGCATTGTTTTGCAGACACTTAGAGAAAATCAGTTGTATGCGAAGTTCAGTAAGTGTCATTTCTGGGAGCCTGAAGTTTGATTTCTCGGGCATGTCATTTCTAGTGGAGGTATTGCAGTGGATCCTGAGAAAGTCGAAGCAGTGAGGTCTTGGAGACGACTGAGTAGTGTGACGGAGATTCGTAGTTTTCTGGGTTTGGCCGGTTATTACCGACGATTCGTCAAGAAATTTACCCTGATTGCGGCACCACTCACTCAGTTAACAAGGAAGAATGTTCCTTTTGTATGGTTAGAGAAGTGTGAAAAAGCTTTTGAAACTTTGAAGCTTCGGTTGACTTCAGCACCAGTGTTGACTATTCCGACACCTGGTAGCCAACTGGTGGTATTTACTGATGCTTGCGGTACAGGATTGGGTGGAGTGTTGATGCAAGGCAAGAAGGTTGTAGCCTATGCGTCTCGATAGTTAAAACTCCATGAGAGGAGATATCCGACACATGATTTAGAGTTGGCAGTCGTAGTCTTTGCTTTGAAGATCTGGAGACAGTATCTGTATGGTGAGAGGTTCGAGTTGTTCACAGATCACAAGAGTTTGAAGTACCTATTCACTCAGAGGGAGTTGAATATGAGGCAACAACGATGGGTTGATTTTCTTAGCAGCTATGACTTCGAGATACAGTATCAGCCTGGTAGGGCCAATGTGGTTGCAGATGCCTTGAGTAGGCGACATGCAGTGATGGCAACCCTGATGATTCAGAAGTACCGAACACTTGAGACATTAGTTTCATTTGCAGTTCAACCTACTTTCAGTACAGAAGGTAGCATGATAGCATGTGTAGCAGTTTATCCACCGTTGATCAGTTGAGTGGTGGAGAAATAGACCTCCGATCCAGTGATTACGAGGCAGATAGCAGATTTGGTAGTGGACACACTGGATGAGTGCCCTACCGATTGGTCGGTGGGTTCAGATGGAGGATTGCAGTTCCGTGGGCGGCTTTGTGTTCCATCTGATGAGGAGTTGCGGAGAGATATCTTACAGGAAGCTCATAGATCTCGTTTCACCATTCACCCCGGTGGAACGAAGATGTATCAAGATTTGAGACATTCTTTCTGGTGGCGTGGCATGAAGAAAGACATTGGAGAGTTTGTGGCACGGTGTCCGACTTGTCAGCAGTGAAAGTCGAGCATCAGAGACCGTATGGGTTATTGCATCCATTGAAGATCCCGACGTGGAAGTGGGAGTATATCACTATGGATTTCATTGATGGACTTCCACGGTCAAGAAAAGGTCATGAGTCGATATGGGTCTTTGATGATCGATTGACGAAGTGTGCACATTTTATTCCTGTTAGTATGAATCGGACGACAAACAGTCTAGCGGTGTTGTTTATTCGGGAGATAGTCCGCCTTCATGGGTCACTTGTTTCGATTGTATCCGACCGAGATCCGATTTTCACAGCCCACTTCTAGCAGAGTTTTCAGCAAGGTATGGGTACAAGATTGGACATGAGGACAACATATCATCCACAGATAGATGGCCAATCTGAGCGAGTGAATCAGGTAGTGGAAGACATGCTTAGAGCATGCATTTTAGACTTTGGAGGCATTTGGGAAGATCACCTACCGTTATGCGAGTTTGCGTACAACAATAGCTACCACGTAAGTATTGGCATGGCACCATTTGAGGCACTCTACGGACGACCGTGTAGGTCCCCTATTTGTTGGGCAGAGATTGGAGAGTCAGTTGTGATGGGGCCGGATGTGATTAGAGAAACTACTGAGAAGATTGAGCTGATTAGAGCGCGAATTTGTTGACAGCCCAGAGTAGACAAAAGAGTTACGCTGATAGGAGGCGTAAGGAGTTAGAGTTTGATGTTGGCGACAGGGTTTTTTCTGAAAGTTTCCCCGATGCGCGGAGTTGTTAGGTTTCGAAGTCGAGGGAAGCTTGAACCGAGATATGTAGGGCCCTATGAGATTAATGAGAGGATTGGACCAGTGGCCTACAGATTGGCTTTGCCGCAGAGTATGTGAGGTCTCCACGACGTGTTTCACGTATCCATGTTGCGGAAGTGTTTGGCAGACTCGTCACTGATTATAAAGCCCGCTGAGTTTGAGATTTTTGATGAGTTGACTTATCCAGTGAGGCCAGTAGCCATTGTTAATGATGACGTGAAACAACTTCGGCGGAGGACGGTGAAGTTAGTGAAGGTCCAGTGGAGCTACCGGGAGGGTGACATGACTTGGGAGCTGGAGGACCAGATGAGACAGAAATACCCCGAGCTTTTCGCCTTGTCTTCCTTGTCATTGCTTTGTCTGATCTCGAGGACGAGATCTCTTTTAAGGTGTGTATGATGTAATATCTGTCGATTTTGTTTCAAAAAAAATTGTTTGGAAGTGGGGTGTACTAAAAAATCCGGTGGGGGCAAATAGCCACCCACCTATTAAGAGAAAACCCCTCCCTTCTTCTTCCTTCTTTTTCTCCTTTTTTTTTTCTTCCAGGGAGCGTTTTCTCCCTTCGTCCTCTTCTTCTCCGGCGAAAACTCGTTGGATTTGCCAATTTCTCCCCCCAAACCTCATCTCCTCCTCCTCATTTTTCTTCCTCTTTTTCCCCCTCCTTCTTGCTTCAGTTTTTCGTTTTAAAATATCAAAAATCCCAGGTTGTGTGGGCAATCGGTGTTGGCTTTGACTGATCAGATTGCGTAGCTCCGATCATCCCTTTCAGGGGCATTTGTGGCGTCATTTGGAACCTGTAAACCCCACACGCAAGGGTGGTTTAAGGGGTGGCCGGAATTTTCAAAAACAATCAGTGTGCATGTCCGGTAGGAAGGTTCTTCGGCGTGAATCTGGGCTTTGGGCGGGTGGGTGAGCTGCAAATTCGTGATTCCGGGTGTTCTTAAACCTATTTCTGGCCTGTTGTGTTGTTCAGAGGCGATCAGACCGGAGTAGGGTGGGTTTCGGCGAGTTTTCACCGAACTTGGGTTTCGTCGGGGTGTTTGCCGGATTTTATTTGCCTGTAAGTTTTTCTTTCAGTCACGCGCCGGTTGTAACTTATTTCATTTTCCAGGTTTCGGTTAGTTTGCTCACTTTTGAGTTCGCCTTGCAGTTTAAAAATTTCCTTGGTCCCGCATTCGTTGTTTTGCGAGTTGGAAGCTTCGACCTGTAGGATTTGGGTTCCGAAAACCCATTCCGCTCAGGTGAGTGTAACTATAATATTTATTTTGAGAAATAATTATTTTAAATCCTGAATTTAATTTTTACATTATACCGTCGATTGTGTATAATTGAATACAAGTATGAAATTTAGGGGTTTTGGAGGTTTAGATGGTTGTGTTGGTTCTTTTGTGAATGAATTATGTATTGAGTTTTTTGAAAGCATGATATACAAGAATGAAATCGAATAGTAGTTGAATTTGGGTGTGATTAGGCTTTGGTGTAATGGCATTGGTGTAATGGAATTGGGCTTGTATGTTTCGTTTTCGAGTTTGCATAGTATGTCATGTTTTACCGTAGATTGCTGAGTTTTGAGCATGTATGATAGTTCGACTCGTATGAATTTATTGTGGTGAATTGGGTCATGTTGGGACCTAGCGTAGTCGTGGATTTATGAAAATTGCTAACTGATTATGGTTACGCGTCTGTTACATTTGATTATGTACAGACTCGTAGTATGTGCATGTTGATATTAGTGTAACTGCCTTTGCGCCGCTGTAATGTCTGTTGTGCCGATGCTTAGGAGCTTGCTCGCATCGTCAGTTGGATGGTGCTTGAGATGACTCGCACCAGACATTGAGGACGCTATTGCATGGGGCAAGCTTGCTGAGGTGCGGTGAGCTCCCGCACGCATTTGCCACTAGAGTGTGTAGTAGGACGGGTCCCGGAGGACGTGCTTTGGAGATTACTCGCTTTCCCTCCTAGCGCGCTTGAGTTGGATTTGTATTAGGTTGGCCGTGCTAGGCCAGTCGTTCGAGACGTTTGAGTTTGTATCCGGGCATATGGCACCCCATTATGATACAAACAAACCCGAAGTGGTACTGGTGCACGTTGTGGGATGTGTCTGGGTGAGACACATTCGTAGGGTATGCGGATACCTACGATATGAGACACTTACGTAGAAATTTTATGGTTTCGACTTTCGATTTGATTGCCATACCTAGGAGGCATGCATGATTGCTATATTGTCTTTGTTTTCATCGCTTGATATTTACCATGTTTGAATCACCTGTAATGACCGGCATATTTCGTAAACTTGTAGTTCTTGTTGAATCTGAAATGCTTGTGTTGGTGCTTGAACTTAGAAATATTATCCTTAGAGACACGGTGTGATTTCGACTTTAGAACCTGTATAGGGACACCTTTTCCATTTTATGGATCATGCATCTAGGATTACTCACTTATCCATTATTGTGTGGCATGAATTTTCCCTGTATATTATTTTGTTATGTGTATTTAGCTTGCTTGCACCAGCTAGCTTTGTGCTCTGCTGATCGTGGTGCTTAGGCCCAATTTTCCGCTGTAGGCGTGTTTTGTGTTGTTTAATCGTGTCCACCCTGTACGGGTATGTTTTGTTTCCTTTGTATTATTTAGTTAAATACTAGATGTTTGTATATATTGTTTTTGTCGTTATGACTCTGGCGGGGCGAATCGTATACTCTTATTTTGTTCAAATTTTATCGTAGTTTTTATTTTCGTCTGATTCTCGTTTCAAGAATGTGTTATATTATGATGTTGTGGTCAGTTACGATCCGCCTGTATTACGGATTAGTTCCCGCATTGGCACACTACGATTCTCGTGGCGGGTCGCAGCGTGACACTTAAGTTGTCCGAGCTACTGCGTGTTGCGAATCCGCATTCTCGGGTGCTTTTATCTGGGCTGCTTCTTCTTCGCGAGCTATCAGTGATGCGTACGTTGTTGTCAATGAGAGAGTTGTCTTGATTATTACTGGGTTGAGGATCTGCAGATTGCATCATTTTCTCTGATGACTTATGGATCTTTTGTCAGATTATGGTGAGCTTTGTCACTGTGTATTTTGTTTTTAGAAAGGAAACTCATCGTTCCACACGGATGATGCCAAACTGATACGTCCAAAAATCGTCTTCCTGTGAATTTGACCTGCAAAATAATTTTAGACTTCCAAGGACCACCTTTTTGGTGGCCGAAGGTACTACGATGCTTAAGTCAGTAACTCTGTTGGAAGAAGGAAGTAAATCTGGATAAAACTCAGTTAAAGTTGCATACCTGTGTCGAATGTTCTCTTTACCTTTTATAATGGTCGCGGTTAACTCTCTGCGTGACCTAAGCATGTGAGGTGCAACGGAATGAGATGTTTCTTGTAACGGTCTCCTCTTTAATGGAGATGCGTTCGTGGAGGCGTAACTTCCTCCACGACTATTTTTTGGTGCAACATTCCTCTTCTTTATGAGAGAACTTGTTTCGAGCCTGGATTCGAGCTCTAATTTGTATGGGTCTGGATTCGGGCCCTATTTATGTCTCCTCATTGGCGGACCTCGTTTGAGCCTTTGTAATTGGCTTTATTCTTCCCGGGCTTTATGAGCTGGCCCAATAAACTGGACGATATATCCTCATGATGAATCCCTATGCCACGTGTACGGCCATGATAATCGGTTTATTTTGATGTATCATCAATTATAATAATAATAATAATAATAATAATAATAATAATTAATAATAATAATAATAATAATAATAATAATAATTATTATTATTATTATTATTATTAATTATTATTATTATTATTATTTATTATTATTATTATTATTATTATTGATGTGGCATCAAACAATCATCTAATCGCAGCCATACACGTCGCACATGCCAACCCTAATACGGAAGGGCCTCATTCCAGTCTAAAATAACACGTAAGTCAAGAGCCCGAACCCAAATTACGCGAGCCCAACGTGGTGTCAATCTTGGAGCTTGACCCAAGACAATAAGGCCCGAACACAGATTTCTGAGCTGTCACAAATCCAAGATCCATTTGCACAACTCTTGATCCATTCAAGTATTGGGTCCCAAACAGAGCTAACTGCCAAAGGAGACTCGGTCATGGACGGGTAAGATCCTGACTGAGATATCCTCCCTCCATCACGCCTCGATGGTAGAGTCAATGAATGAGTGAAATACTTACTATATAAGGTAAAAAAAAAGGATGAGAAAAGGTATGCACATGCAACCCCAATTTTTTCAGTTTATATCCGTCATTGCTCAGTCACCTGAATTTATCATCAGAGTGCCTTCGGTGACCACAACGGTGGTCTTGGTTCACTGTTGTTCATTTTGCAGGTCGAAAATTGACATGGACGGATTTGGAGGCATCAGTTTGGCGTGTGAGGAAATGACAAGTTTGCTTGAAACAAAGACACAAGCTATTATGAACCAGCAGAGTCTCAAGACATGGTCACCAATACCAGATCCCAAGCTAATAATAACAATGCCGATCCATATAACGCTCCGGCTGATAAAGCCCCATTACAAGGCTGGATTGATCCACTCGAGGAAGCAGAGCAGTCGCATGGCCCAACCACCGAGAAGGCCGTGACAGACCCCTGCATAGATCAGATTCTACTCCATATAAATCATCTCACGTGGGTGATGGAAAGGCTTACTTAGGATCGATGTCATGCCCCGATTTTCGAGAAAACGAAAATCCCTATATCCACGCAGGATTAAGATTATTCGTTTTCCCGATACTTGGGACGTGGAAATTTAACAACAGAAACATTAAATAAATAAAAATTAACATAAATAAAAATTCTAACTAGGTTAACTCTTTGGAGATTCTGTCCCACAAGTAAACCTCTCATACTGCTGCCTCAATGACTTTCTAACTTGTGAAAGGCTAAATGGCTACGTTCCAATAAGAACGTACCCAAGAAGCGTAAACTTACGTGGGTCAGCGAGGTAGCTGGTATGAGTAATATCCATCCTTATATAAAATAGTTACATGCTATAACATGAAAAATTCATAAACAAGAAAATAACACTCAAAGTTTTGTAGTTCCTGAACGAGGCAAACATTTCATACTACTAAGTTTTATCATGCTTAAACTATACATTTATTTTACTAACACTTACAAAGTGAAGGTCGAACGTGGTAAGTTTGACCTAAAAAAATTGTTAGTAGATTTACCATCCTATATGGAACGTTTAGAAATAAATGAATAAAGATCCTCATAAATACAATTTATTTTCAAATAAATGCAGATCATACTCATAATCACCAGTATTTAAATGTCAACAAAATACATTTTCCCTTAAGGAAGACATGTAGTTATCAGAATGATCATTTAGTTTCTTCCATTAAGGCAATCATGCACATACACAAAAATCTCGTTTCTTTTCCACAATCGCACTACCCTCCTTGCGCCGAACACACCTCACCCAAGTGTGTCTCACTTGCCTTCGAAACCACTCGGAGCGTACATGTTCCAAGTGGGGTGCCACATAGAGGAACATGTCATCTCACCCGAAGTTCGATCAATGGCAAACATTTTCTAAATACTACACGTACTACCAAACTCACATGGAACGGCGTACCCGATATGCAAGCAAGTCTGCATGTCAAAATTATATAACACGTATACAATCAAGTCTGTATACAAAACACATTTTTCATTTTTTCTTTTCGAAGTTGTGGAAAAGAGCATAAAAAATGAAATAATTCTCAAGACTCTTTTACGTTGACACTTTGTCAACCATAAACACATCGACCAAAATATTCACCTTTTCTTTTGAGGAAGCAAATAACATTTTCAGAAGTAAATTTTATATAACACAGCATGGATCACACTATTCATTATAAGGATTAGCATGTCAATTTGCATAATCATAAAATTCAAGTTTACAGTAATCCCATACTAAACACGCATTTCAAGTTATAACGCAAAAATGCAAATATGAATTTACAAAATAATACTAATACCCAAGTCATCCAAGAATCTCTTCTTACTATAATATTTACGAATGACCAAAAATACCTAAATTTGTAAAAGAAAGAAATGAAGAAACTCACTTAACCTCCTCACCTAGTCATAATAGCTTTAAACAGAGACACACAATAACAAGTAACAACACATGATGGTTACAAACAAAGACATGATTTAGTCTAAACCCTAACCTGAAAACCATC
The DNA here is from genome assembly GCA_963556465.1 of Berberis vulgaris. Classification (NCBI taxonomy): domain Eukaryota; kingdom Viridiplantae; phylum Streptophyta; class Magnoliopsida; order Ranunculales; family Berberidaceae; genus Berberis; species Berberis vulgaris. The sequence goes on along the minus strand of OY747132.1, from coordinate 31,578,722 downwards.
ATTACACATCCACTTTCTACCAAACAAACAAACAACCCAAAAATATATATATATATATATATATATATATATATATATATATATATATATATATATATATATATATATATATATATATGTATATGTATATTTAAAACAACCCCATACCACAAAAACAACAAAGCACGTGAATTCAAACAAAAAGGGTTTGACAAAGTCATTGTTTCAGCCATAATGCAAGCCAATCCGATCTAACAAACCAAACCCCATCAAAAACAATATATACCCATTTCAACAGACCATGATTTCAAACTCCACTTCATCCCAAATATAAATTTTCAAACTTATTTTCGTATAAATATCCAGATCATATACATAAATTCATCTAAACAAAAAAAAATATGAAAAGAGAATGGAGGAAAACTCACTAATTTCTACTAAAACTTTTATATACATGGATTTCTGAAATTCATTCAGTGACATTGTTCTCTGTCTCGAGGGAGATCTAACTGTTGGATGAACTCCAAACCATCTCTAAAATTTTTATATGGATGTTATGAATCGACAGATTTAGTTTGTAAGTATACTGACCACTGGAAGGTCTCGATCCACTGTAAACACTAAGACTGCGCAGAGCTGTTTTTATTACGGGATTTAAATAAAAACCTAGTTTTGGGTTTTCTCTTTTAACTCAACCAATTCCTAAGAAAATACAATAAAAATTTTATATTTATGTATTAAACTCTAATCTTAATTAATTGATTAATTTTAAAAAAAATAAAAGATAACAAAGAAGACTCACATGTGATTGGATTCAGCAGAGAAAATTGGTTAGACGCAGGGTAAGAGAAGAACAAAGATCCTTTGTTTTAATTATCTATCTTTTTGTTTGTTTGAGGAAAACCCTATCTCTCTTGGTTTCTCTTTTTTGTTCTTGTACTCCCCCTTTCTCTTCTCATTCTCTTCTATCTTTGTCTCTCTTTTCTTTTTAAGCAATGTAAATCAAAGCAAACGTCTTTATCCCCCATTAAGTCACATTTTTTGCCACCACCAACATAAAACCAAACAATTTAATAAGGAAAACAATTAAGATTAGGGTTTTATAAAGTATATGTGCACCCCTTTTTATTTTACCCTATCACTACCCTAATGTAAAGAAAAACGACCCAAGTTATATTTAGTCAAACAAAGTCCAATTTGGGTTTATTGGCTCACATACAATATCCATCCTAGATTAAGTTTCACTAATATTTCGCTAACCACACTCAGACACACACTTGATTCTATTTAGCATTAGTAAACAAAACAAATATTTTTACCTAATATATAAGATTATAATATATCACACATAAAAATATAATAATATTTTTTATTTATTTAATTCAACGGGTATTACAATCGACAGCCCCCATAGAGAATGGCAAAAACCCGGGGAAGTCGCTAACCCAAGAAGATGCATGAAAGTGTGTCCACGAGAGCAACAACTTCCCCATTAAAGACCAGATAGTTGACCATGAAGGGAACCTGAGCGACGAAAGAGGCTTTTGGGACCATGCCCCAAAGACAAATAGGACCGTAGTCGGAAATCCACTTCGGTTGGAGGCGGCCAATCTAGACATCCTGTACTATCTTACAGCTCTCCCATTCGCCAAAAATATCAAGAATGCATCTTTGCCGAAAATTTCATCCCCCTGAAGCTCGAGTTCTACAATGGAACGCCAGATCTGCTAGACCACCTACGCCATTACAACCATGTGATGGCACTGAAGGAGAGTTCAGAGGCCATCCTGTGCAGGACTTTCCCTACCAGTCTGAAGAAGGTTGCATTGACTTGGTTCCACAGCCTTCAGTCAAAATCCATCGATTCATTCTAGGTCTTGGCGAATGTGTTCATCACTCGATTCGTGGGGACACGAATCATAAAAGGGCCCCATTATTTGCTTAGTGTCAAGTAGAAGCATAATGAGACCCTCAAGGAGTATGTCACTAGTTTCAACGATGAGCCGACTCTGATCGACAGTTGCAGTAATGACACGTCTATCACCGCCTTCACTTCTAGCCTCCAAGGGGGTCAGTTTTACAACTTCCTCACTTAGGAGCCTCTAAAAGATATGGCAGAGTTATTGAAAAGTTATTGCAGTCAAGAATGAAGCCAAACAATCCTTCAAGACCCAGGACAAGGATGATAAAAAGAGGTGCGAGAAGGAAGATAGATCCAAGAGGAGGCGAAACGCCAATAAGGTCACTTTTTACAAGGCAAAACCTGACATGGTCACCATCTACGTCAATTCCAAGTACCACGTCTACACCCCACTCAACACTAGTCTGTCCAAGATCATCTCCACCATGAAGAGCTAGAAGGACATCAAATGGCCTTCTAAGCGAGTGACCCGTCGAAACACTATAAGAACAAATATTGTTCTTATCACAAAGATCACGATCATATTACTTAGGAATGCAAAAGTCTCAAGAACGAGGTTGAGTACTCGGCTCAAAAGAGGAGGCTAAAGGAATTCGTGAGTTCCGATGAGAAGTAACCCCGAGTGTATAAAAAGGAGTAGCATGCACCATAGGCCGAGGAAAAGACTGCAAACATTATCTATGTCCTACACAACGGACTAGGATGGTCCAACAATCAAGGAAAAGAACAGTCTGAGAGCTGTGGATAGGTTTTCACTATGGAGACCGCCCTATCCACCATGCCCAAATAGAACATCCGATCTCGGATATGACATTTACAGAGCAAGACATGCAAGGGGTCCACTCCCGGCATAATGACGCCATAATAATCACAATCTGGATAGCAAAATGGTGTGTGAAAATATCACTAGTAAATATGGTGAGGTCAACCAATGTCTGGTCCATGGAGGCGTTGCGTATGATGCAGCTAAGGGAGAAAAAACTGAAGCCACACAAGCACGCCGTGTTGGCCTTCAGTGGCGCGCGATGTTACCAGTGAGGAGCATCATACTACCTGTGGTAACAAGAGAGTCGGACCTGAGAAGGATTCTAATGACCAGATTCATTATCGTAAACGCCCCCTCTACATACAATGTGATTTTGGGCATGTTTTGGCTCCACCAGTCGGGAGAAATGGTTTCTATTGGGCACTAATTTCTCAAGTACCTCGCCAATATAAGTCATGGACTATCAGAGGAGATCAATCAACCGCAAAAGAGTGCCACTACCCGACAATGAAATAGTAAGGCAAATAGCCATTTCGGCCTAAGCCTCCTAGAGAAAAACCAACATGCCAAGAACTTACTGGTCGGGGAGCCTGAGTAGAGAGAGTATCATGTAGAACATTTAGAGAAGAATTATCAATAAAATTACTCTATTTAAAAATGATGTCATTTCACACTCAACTCTGTATAGGGGCAAACTTGGTCAGATCATGGGGACCACGATGGTGCAAAACGGACCGAGTCCAGTCTTGTGATGACTCACCACGCTTGAATGACCTAATCCGACTAGAAGACCAAAATGGTGCACAATGGCCGATTCTAGTCCTACTCAGGATGACAACAACTCGCTGCATAAGTGATTTAGTTTGTCTAAAGGACCAACATGGCGCACAACAACCAAGTCTAGTTATATTCAGGATGACGAAAACTTGCCGCATAAGTGACCTAGTTTGTCCAATGAGACAAAGATGGTGCACTGCGGCTGAGTCTAGTCCTATTGAGGATGACGACTAGGAGTGGGCAAACGGGTCGAGGAATTGCGGGTTCAAACCGAACCAGAACGTTTGGAGCAAAATGGTCCAACTCTTTAAAATGTAAATTAGGTAACAGTTCGGATCCATAATAGAGCAGATCGAGTCCGGTTCCAAAAGTCTGAAATCAAATGGTTCGGTTCCGACCCGTTTGATTAAAAAGATATATTATTTTTCAATTTTTTATTACTTCATTCTCTTCAACCCTAAAGTTTTTTCTTCCTTCTGCAGTCATAGCCCAGAGAATGAGACAACAGCCGTCCAGCGAAGAAGGAGACCTACCAGGTACAGTCTTCATTCTTCATCTCCCACTCTCTGTATCGACTCTTTTTCTTTCAAACTCTCTCTCTTTCCGTAAAATAAAGTAGAAATTATTTAATTACAGAGAGAGAGCTTTATTGGTGGTGGTGGTGGAGGAGAACCAAAGACCCACCTGAAAAAGAACACAAGAAGAAGAACGAAAAAAGAAATTAGGGGTTTTGAGATTGAGAGTAAAAGCAGAAAAGGAAGAAATGCCCTTGAGGAGGTACCCGATAAGAAATGAGTTCAACTTGGCTAATCTGGAGCTCTATAGAGTTTCCAATACAGATGATCATCCCCAAGGCATCCCCATTTCTCCTTTGTTTCTAGCTCCACTTGGGCGACCTCGCCGAGTACGTCTTATTTTTTTTATTTTTTTTTCTTTCTTCTTCTTATTCGCTCAATTGCTTTGCTTGTTTTATCCTATCAGTGACACGGTTTCAATTTCAATTTTACTCAAACTTCGGTAGGTTTTTAATGTGAAACTTTGAAAATTTTAGTGTAGCTATTTAATATGCTGGTAACCTGACAAACAGTCAATATAATATAACACTTTATTCCTATTTTTTACCCAACACTCATCTAATGATTTTCGGCTGCAAACCAAACCAAAGCTCAACTCAACTCAACTCGTTGCTATTAATTTAATTCCCACTTCAATACAGTATAACACTTTTACTTGGCTTATTATTGGGTGTAATTCAGGGTCAGTCAATTCAAACCCCAAAACAGAACTCAACAAAAACTCCTAGACCATAGTCTAGTATAGTATGGAACTGGATATAAAAGAAATAAACTCGTTTAAAATTTGGGTTGTGTTATCAAAACGATCATTACATGTTTGAATAATCAGGGCGAACCCTTGCATGACTAATTTATTTTTTCAAAATGCACATTACTAATAAATTGATGTGCACTCTGAAACCATTTGGAACCATAGGAACCGGACCGTTCCAAACGGTTCGAGTTAGGTTTGGTCCCAATGTTCAAAATGAGGGAATCCGGACCGGACCGGATTCATTAAACTTAAACGGTTCAAGTCAGGTTCCTCAAATTTTAGAACCGATCCGGACCGTGCCCACCCCTAATGACGACAACTCGCCGCATAACCGACTTAGTCCGTTTAAAGTACCAAGATGGTGCACAACACTCGAGTCTAGTCCTATTCAGGATGATGATGACTCGCCGCATAAGTGACCTAGTTCGTCTAAGGGACCAAGATGGCACACAGCGGTCGAGTCTAGTCTTATTGAGGATGATGGCGACTCGTTGCATAAGTGACCTAGTCTGTTTAAGGGACCAAGATGGTGCACAACAACCAAGTCTAATCCTATTGAGGATAACAATGACTCACTGCATAAGTGACCTACTCCGTCTAAGGGACCTAGATGGCGCACAATGGCTGAGTCTTGTCTTATTGATGATGATGACGACTCACTGCATAAGTGACCTAGTTTGTCTAAGGGACCAAGATGACGCACAACGGCCGAGTTTAATCCTATTTAGGATGACGACAACTCGCCACATAAGTGACCTAGTCCATGCACAACGGTCGAGTCTAATCCTATTCCGGATGACGACAACTCGCTGCATAAGTGACCTAGTCCATGTAAAAGACCAAGATGGTGCACACCGGCCGAGTCTAGTCCTATTTAGGATGACAATAACTCACTGCATAAGTGACCTAGTCCGCATAAGGGACCAAGATGGCACACAACGACCAAGTCTAGTCTTATTAAAGATGTCAACAACTTGCCGCATAAGTGACTAGTCCGTCTAAGGGTCCAAGATGGCGCATAGTAGCCGATCTACTCCTATTCAGGATGACGACAACTCGCCAATGATTTAGTTCATCTAAGGGACCAAGATGGCACACAATGGCCGAGTCTAGTCCTATTTAGGATGGCAACAACTCACCGCATAAGTAACCTAGTCCACTTGACAAAAGTCTAGTCTGATTGGGCATAGACGACTTCACCTCAACTCAACTCCTCTTCATGATTGAGGCCATATACATGGTACATAAATCTAGTCCGTTCGGACAGAGACAATTTCTACATAGCCTAACTCATATTCAGGATAAGGTCCTTCAATGAAGTCTAGCTCAGTCGGGCAGAGATGACTTCACATCATCTCAACTCCTCTTCATGATTGAGCCCATATACATGGTACATAAATCTAATCCATTCGGGCAGAAACATTTCTCTATAACCTAACTTCTGTTCAAGATTAGGGTTTATAGTGAAGTCTAGTCCGATTGGGTGGAAATGACTTATCCCCAGTTCAACTCCTCTTCAGGATAACTCCTGTTTAGGATTAGGTCCATAGAAGAAGTCTAGTCTGGTTGGGCAGAAACGACTCATCCACAACTTGACTCCTCTTTGGGATTGAGCCCACATATTTATTATGGAAATCTAGTCCATTCGGACAAATATGGGTTCTCCACACCCTAACTTCTACACTGGGTTGGAGTTCGTTATGGGAGTCTAGTTACCTAGACTTAGACAACTTCTACACAAGTTTAATTCCTATGTGAGATGAAGCTTATATCGCTATGAGAATCTGATCTGCTCAAGTAAAGGTGACTACTCTGCAACTTAAGCCTTCCTAAAGGTTTAGTCAGCATTATCACCAAGTTATGGCCCATTCAAGTTAAAAAGTGCTCCGGTTCAAACTAAGCCTTACTTGGGACATGACTACCTAAACCCAATCTTAAAGTATTGATATCACATGAGTTTAATTCAGCCTAATCTAAACAAAAATAAAAAATGGTGAATACGATAGTTATAACATAAACATAAGACAAATAAAGCAAAACTTAGTATTGATAGAATATTTTTGTACAAAACACCGCTCTTGCAGCAGGGTCAGGTCGAGTAGAGTCAAGCGCTATCTCTTGAATAACAAGATCAGAAGCAACTTCGTGAATGGCAGGGTCAGTGGCAGGCTCTGGAATATCAAGGTTGGCGGCCTTTTTGTGGCACTCGTGTTGGCTTCAAGGCCACCCTACGGAGAGGAGGAAGAGTCGTCCGCCTCTTCAAAGTGAGTATAGACCAACTGCTTGTAAGCTGAAAGGTCCCAGTACTCATGATCTTGTTCAATGAAGTTCGATAGCTCCAAGCTCCCGGCAGCAATCTTACTTAACTGAGCAGCATTGGTAGCCTCAAGGAGCTCATTCTCCCTAGACTTCCACTGTGCTTTTAAGCCGGTTAGCTCATTGATTGCCCTAGCCAGGTTACTTTCAGAATTTGCCAGCCTACGATCAGCCTTAATTAGTCTTGTACGCTCATAATCCAAATCTTGGTTGAGCTTGGAGGGCCGCACTTTGAGGGCCTCATGAAGACCCTTTTGACAAATTGTCTCAACGCGTTTACTGTCTAGAGCGTTCTGAGCTTCAGTAGAAGCTCTCATAGCACACACCAGTCGGTCAGCAAACACTATCTACTCAGCTACCGCCTTGTCCCGACTCTCTTGGGCATCTTCCAGCTCTGCCGACAGATTGGCTTGGGCAGCCTAGGCATCGTCCAGACTCTCTTGGACTTTCTTCAACTAAGATTCCAAGTTCGATTAAGCAGCCAGCATGCTGTTCAAGTTCTCCTGGGCATCACCTAGTCGAATATCCAGATTTGACTGAGCAGCTAACTGCTTTTCCAACAAATTTGCCTTACTAGGGGCATCTGAGAGCTGCAACTACTGCTCAGCAAACATCTTTTCTAAGGCACACAGTCTGTCCCACGCGTGTTCCACTTCAGTACCCACCATACCAGCGTGGGTTAAGTGAGTTATCCCTTGATTAGAAAACATGTACAGGTTTATGAATAATAAGTATGGCAGAAAATCAAGGGATAATAAAATAGTAGTTAACTTACCAGCATTAAATGCTTTCCCTCTATTAAGGTAATCCCACACGGTCACCTCTTCCAACAACACTTGGTCAGCCAGCCAAGAAAACCACTTATTCAAAAGCTGAATGGAACCAGTCTTATGATCCACCTTCTGGTGCCACGCAAACTAACTTCGGCATTGGTGCAGAGTGTCGGGATCAGGAACCAATCTCGTTCCTCCTCTTGCAACTTATGTAAGAGGAGGAGACTCAACAACCTGCTTCCCCTGTCAGCAGTGGAAGATGGTGCAACAGAGCGAAATCGAGGGTCTAGATGGGGAGATGGGCGATGGGACAATAGTTTAGTCTGTATACCAATACTACACGCCGGGGATGACCGGATCGCCCTCTCATTCCGGACCTTCGGATCCACAGACGGATCACGAGCAATGATTTCTAGGACATGCTGCTCCACCACGATAGTCAGACCCACAGATGAATAAAGGGAAACACTCTCCAAGGCAAGCTGCTCCATTCCTTGGTTGGCGGCGATGGAGGCCATTGGCGACTCTTCTTCAACGACGGTCAGGTCCACAAGATCCCTCTCCTGGGCATTCCAAAATGCGACAGAAGCAGCCGAATGGTTTCCCACCTTGATTTTTTTTATCGTCGGGAGGGGAAAAACAGTCCTTCCAGAGCTTTCCTTTTGGGTGGACCAAACATCCTCACCACTTTCTTTTTCTGCAATCCAAATGCTTGTACATTAACATCAGAAGAAAAACGTGGGAGCGGTCAAAGTCCGCCCCACATTGCTAGTCTCATTGGATAACAAACCAACCCGCTTGATATTCCCTGGTTGGAGAACGTTTGAAATAGGCATTGGCGGCAGAGCAAGGAAATCAACCTTTACTTTTTCCTCTTCATGAGAAAGAACAACTGGGTCATGCCCCCTAAATTGGAGACAAGGGACAAGTCAGACAACAACATACACTATATTAAAAAAAAAGGTTGTAAACTTATTGAGATCCCTGAAGCTACAGAAGATCAACTGACCATCATGGGTAAAGTACCCAGACTTCAGAGAAGCAAAAAACAATATCGCTGCCACTCTTTCGTGTCATTTAAACGACCATCCAAACTAGAGGGTTTCAGCAGGCAGCAAATACCGTGTTTATTCATCTTGATAGAAGTCAGTGAATGAAGTAGTTTAGTCGACAGATGGAGCTCGACATCTTCAGCCCTAATCAGAGTGGCAATCAATATCCTCCACCCACGATGTTATCTGGAGTGGTGCAATACCCTGATAGGATAGAAAATGCCAAATGACATAAAAAACAGGGAAGTGCAAGCCAACCTTAAACATGGCCTTATACAGGAAAATTTACCCTCCCTCAAAACAGTTTGGGACTCGCCTTTCGCAAAGAGCGACAATCTCAAATCATCAGGAATTTAAAACCATCGATGGAGGTCGGCCAAATCTTCCTCTGACCTCTCAGCGCCCTCTAAAGAAAGCAAGACAAGCCGCATGTCGTTGACGTGAGAAATAAGGTCACACATACATGATTAAACGAAGGTTCATGCTTGATTCAACTAAAAAAGTGAAAAACAGATAACAGAAGGAAACTCTAGAAGGTAAAAAGATAAAACTCCCTCCAATCAGGCTTATATAGGCTTGATGTATGGGATAAGTAATCACCTAACCCCTGCATAAGCATTAACTGCAAAGCTGAAACCAAAAAGGCGCCAAAATATGTCATCATGGCGTCACATAGGCCTCGACACGCGGTCAATTAGTGGCCCTCTACGTAGCCCCACTAACTAGGGAGAGTAACTAATGAGACATCAAACACTCATCTGATCGCAACCATACACATGGCACATGTCAATCCTAATACAGAAGGGTCCTAGTCTGGTATAAAAAACATGCCCAAACCTGAACCATCCCAGGCTCAGCCTCATCATTGTTTAGCCAGTAAGTTAGACGCCCAAGACTAAATTACGCGAGCCCAACGTGGTGCAAATCTTGGAGCTTGGCCCAGGACAATAAAAGGCCTGAACATAGATCTTTGAGCTGTCACAAGCCTAAGATCCATTTGCACAACTCTTGATCCAATCAAGTATTGGATCCCAAACAGAGCCAAGTGCCAAAGGAGACTCAATCATGGACGGGTAAGATCCTGAGTGAGATCTTCTCGCTCTGTCACGCCCTCGACGATAGAGTCAACGAAGGAGTGAAATACTCGCTACATAAGGTGGACAAAAGGGATGAAAAAGGTGTGTACGTGCAACCCCATTTTTTCAGTCTACATCCATCCTTGCTTAGTCACCTGACTTTATTATTATAGGAGTACTTTCGGCCACCACAACGGTGATTCTTAATTCACTGCTTTTCATTTTGGAGTTAAAACATCAAGAGGAATAGATCTGAAAGCATCAATTATTATTATTATTTAATCTACATTGCAAATGAAACACCTTGGGAACACATGACCATGAAAATCACAATTTTAATTATCATTAGGAAGGGCATCACAGTCGTGGTCTCACGTGGCTAGGGGTGGGCACGGGACGGGATGGGACGAGATATACCCATCCTATCCCATCCCGTTCATACGGGATCGGGACGGGACGGGATGGGAAAAACCCCATCCCGACCTCGTCCCATCCCAAACGGGTTCGGGACGGGACGGGACGGGATCAGCGGCATCCAAAAAATTTGCACAGGTATACATTGTCTTAGAAAGTATATCCTCATTCAAGTAAATCCTATTGCTTTACTGCATTCTGTTTGATGTTAAGGCAACAGCAAATAGTATTAGTAACATTGCCAATCCAATGCCAAGATGAATTTAACACCCATCGTGTTTACCTCAGGTTTAGCATTTGTACAAAGTAGATGAGACTTTGCAGGGCTGGATTCTATTCTTGACACTGATATATAAGATAGTTGAGTTGTCTATTCTGCAGCAAATTGATTATTTTTTAGCAATATAGAGTTTGAATTTGTAGCTAAACCTGATAATGATATTGTCCGTAATTCAAAATCAACTGGGTCAGACCATCTCTATTTTCATTGAGCTTAACACACTGATTAACCTACAAGGGGGCCATTAAGGGCTCCATTATTGATTAGAATTGCGGCTGCACTAGTGCAACATTGATTATTTTTAGTTTGCTTACCTTCCTTCCCTTTCTAAAAAATTAAATATGTTATATACATCAGTATATTTGTATGGGCATCTACAATTCTAAAATAAATAATTAAATAAAAATATTAATAATTAATATTAATAAATTAGTTCGGGACGGGACGGGATTGGCGGGATTGAAAATCTTCATCCCATCCCATCCCATCCCATTCTAGATCGGGACGGGATGGGATCGGGATGAAATAATTCAATCCCATTAAGACCCGGAAAAATCGGGACGGAACGGGACGGGACGGGACGGGATCGGGACGGGAACGGGATCGCGGGATGAGATGCCCACCCCTACACGTGGCTGTCTTGAAAGAGGCTGTGATGAGTGATGACCATGAAACACGAGAAATGTAGAGAAGGGAGAAGTGAAACTGTATAAAATTCCCACGTGATGCTCGCTTCCCGCCCTTACTCTTTCACGCCTTGCCTGGGTCTGGGTGGGCTCATTAAATTCAACTATGCAGTCTCCTATAAGAACCTCCATTTTCTCAAACCATTCTCTTAATACACGCTCTCTACTCTGCCCGTCTGGTTTAATTTCTTCGAACACACTAAGATGGTGGTGAAGGTGCATGGTCCAGCTTATGCTTCAGCATCAAGAAGAGTTCTAGCTTGCTTGATTGAGAAGGAGATAGACTTCGAGATTGTACCTGTTGATTTGCTCAAAGGGGAACAAAAGAATCCAGAATTTCTGAAATTACAGGTTTTCACTTAATACCTACTCTTTGTGTTGTCCACTCAATCACTTTGTTTGTCAAAGCTAATAAGTACTATATTGATCTGAACTACAGCCCTTTGGAGTGGTACCAGTGATCCAAGATGGGGACTTCACTCTTTATGGTAAGTAGCCTGTTCCAAAGTTATCAATTCAACATGTGTTCTGTTTTTGCTAAGAAATTAAATCAATTCTCTAGCCTGCCTCTTAAACCAGTTTAATTAAATGTCTAATACAAACCCATATTACCAAAAACTAATTCAACTTATGTTTAACAATTAATTAACGCATGTTTATGATGACTTGATGATTTTTGAACTTTATGAACAGAGTCGAGAGCAATCATGAGGTACTATGCAGAGAAGTACAAATCACAGGGTACCAATCTACTAGGCAAGGATATAGAAGAAAGGGCTGTTGTTGAGCAATGGTTGGAGGTTGAAGCGCAGAACTACCAAGAACCCGTTTATGGCCTAGTACTACAGCTCCTTTTCTACCCTAAAATGGGCAAACCTGTTGACATGAAGGTAGTGGAAGAGAGTGAAGAGAAACTTGGGAAGGTGTTGGATATTTATGAGGAGAGACTCTCCAAGACCAAATACTTAGCTGGAGATTTCTTCAGTTTGGCTGACTTATCACATCTTCCCTTCACACATTATTTGGTGAATGTGTTAGGAAAGGACTATTTGATAAGGGATAGGAAGCATGTGAGTGCATGGTGGAATGAGATCAGTAGCAGACCATCTTGGCAGAAGGTTCTTCAACTTTAAGGCATAATAAAATAATCTCTTCTCTTTGATTTTACTTCTCTGTTTGGGTGTTATTGGAAGATGGTTTCTATCTTTTTGCCTTTTCTTGTCTTACATTTTAATGATAATAAAATTTCAGTGTTTATGTTTTTTTTGAGTTCGTTGTTAGCACTCCATGGTCAATATGAGAAAAAAAAAAATTTTGCGTTAAGCGTTTTGTTCAGAAACGTACATTCCCATTATGCAGTAGGACTGATTGTTACTATCTAATGAAATGAAGGAAAAACATAAGTTTTAAACCACCAACTCTGTTCATGTTTTCTAGGATTTCAAACTCACAAATTCCATGGAAGGAGGAGGACGAGGTGGACTTTCTTCCCCAACAACTTTGATAATTGAACTTAAAGTGGCAACACTTGACCGGATGGTACCTGAAAATTTGTAATTGTCAAGATCTAAGAACTGAAGAGAAGAGATATAACACAAGAGGATGCAAATGCAACCTTCAAACAATTTGACCCTAAACTTAACTGCTCCAAGAATACAAGCATTTTACCATCTGAAGTCATACTTCTTCTCCTGATAAAGTATTCCCCCCAATATAAAACTAAACCATGTTAAAAAGAGGGAGGGATCTCCTTGTGGAGACTATTCTAATTCAACATCAAACCTCCAGGAGATATTGAATTTCATGTGGAGCTGTACTTATTAGGAAATTTTTTGCTCATTGGGCCTTTTGCTCCTTGCGTCATTGCCAATAAGAACATTCCTCCTAGATATAAGGATTTCAAGTTGAAAAGTCTAATTATATATATATATATATTTTTTTTTAAATTTATGTCTAATATGCCTTGCAAAGATTTATTTTACTAACAAAACCCAAAATTTTGTTTGCGAATAACGTAAAATATTAACATTATATTGAATTAGTTTGTTTATCAATGTGAAATTTTTTGTACAACTTTTATTAATTTTCAAGTATTTTCAACCAAGTAATCGTTTTTCATCAAATACAAATAACAATAAAAAGTGCCAATAAGTATTTCAAAACATTGGTTGAGTTTCATTATCCAAAGGCATAGCTCCAACTTACTACTGCTTTTTATTTTTTTTTCAAATTTCCCTAAAAAAATATAGGTAAAATATTTCCATTTATAATGAAAGTTTGGAAGTAGGGGACTTAATTCATGTCAACAAAGCTCATTAAATGCTAACCACTACAAATTATCGAATGGACTGATATAATTTTTTTTTAAAAAAGTAATCATTTGACCAGTCCAAGGTGCATGGCCCAGGGCGGCTGCCTCAGGGGCCATCCACCAAAAAAACAAAAGAAAATACGGAGGAAGCTTTCCAGGTCTTCGACCAGTTTATTTTAACTCATACAAGTCCTATATATAAACATCTCCTACTGAACCTTGCTCTTCATACAGAGATAATTTAGCTTCACTTTGACTAGTTTCTTCAAACATCCAAAGATGGTAGTGAAGGTGCATGGCGTGACATATGCTTCAGCAACAAGACGAGTTATCGCTTGTTTGATTGAGAAAGAGATTGAATTTGAGACAATACCTCTTGATATGGTCAAAGGGGAGCACAAGAAACCCAATTTCTCAAGTTACAGGTAATAAGTAACAACATATATATTCACAATGTTTTAGTTTAACTACTTCTGAATCATCACTTTGACTAAAATAAATAATCTAACTGCAACCATTTGGAGAAGTACCGGTGATACAAGACGGGGACTTTGCTCTCTATGGTAAGCAGTCTCAAGCCATCAAATCAAGTTCGTTATTTATTAATATGGATTCACAATTTGGAGATCCTTGGTTAATGTGGTGTGTTCTTTCCTACGAAATTAGAATTGAAAATGGTTGAAATTTTGTCAATATATAATCAGATATTAACGGTTAAGATCCAAACTGATATGATAACTTATTAGACAAGTTATTGGACCTTGAGGGTTTTATTTACCTGACGCTACAACTTAACATACATACCAAAAACAATTTTGTTTTTTATCCAGCATCTGACTTTTAATTGTGGATGAAATTTGAAATTGTTCTGCAGAGTCAAGAGCAATCCTAAGGTATTATGCGAAGAATTCCAAATCACATGGACCAATCTAATAGGGAATGATGTATAAGAAAGAGTTGTTGTTGAACAATGGTTAGAGGTCGAAGCTTAGAACTACTACCCACCCATTTACAACTTAGTTATGCATATCATTTTCCATCCTAAAAAGTAGGGGTGGGCACGGGACGGGATGGGACGAGATAGACCCATCCCTATCCCATCCCGTTCATACGGGATCGGGACGGGACGGGATGGGAAAAACCCCATCCTGACCTCATCCCATCCCAAACGGGTTCGGGATGGGACGGGACGGGACGGGATCAGCGTGCTCTCATTTTTTGACAAATTACTGCTTACCCAAGACCCAATTTGCTTAGTTGAAAATAGGCAAAAACAATTCGTTGAACTACACATAAATGATAGCCTTGGATTAAGTATGCAACATCATAATAAACTACCATAAATGATAGCTGAAATTCACCCTGTAATTAAGATTTTTGCAGAGTTTTGAATGACTAAGATGTGGACAGTATAATGGCAATGGTGGACCTGCTCTACTGTTTCGAATAGTGAACAAAAGGATGAGTAGATTTGGGGTGCTAAGAAGAATGTTTCATTATTGCTTTAAAAAAAAACAGTCATTAAATCCATTGACTTGACACGAAATAAAATCTCCAATGTAGTTAGCAATCCCATTTTGAGTTTTAAAGAGTTTGCAATTAAATAATTCATTTATAAATGGACTAATATCAATTACACTGATTTCAACTAAATTCATTTTTCTTCAATTACACTAATATTGCAATCCTAAAATAAATAAATAAATAAAAATATTAATAATAAAATAGCTCGGGATGGGACGAGATTGGCGGGATTGAAAATCTTCATCCCATCCCATCCCATTCTAGATCGGGACGGGAACGGGATCGTGGGATGGGATGCCCACGCCTACTAACAAGGGTGTCCCTGTGGACATGAAAATGGTTGAAGAGAGTGAAGGGAAAATTGGTAAAGTATTTGATATTTATGAATAAAGTATTTGATATTGATTTCGCAAAATCTCGAAAAATTTCAATGAAAATTTCGTTTTTTTTAATTACAAAAAGAAAAATGGTGAAATTAAAAGTTACATTTTTTTCGAGGGTTTTTTCCGAAAAATTTTGAGATTTTTTCATTAATTTCGGATTTTTTTTGTAAATTTGAAAAATATTTCCAGAAAAATACAAAACCCAGCTACCAAAAATTACATTTTTTCGAGGGATTTTTTAGAAAAATTTCAGAGTTTTTTTTTCTTTGTATTATCAATTCTTCTAATTATTTATTGACTTTTAAAACCACCCCCCTGATTTTCTAATTATCATTTGTTCTACTTATATATTGATTTTTGAAACTCTGATTTTCTAATTATATATTGATTTCATGTTTGTTTCATTTCTAGTATTTAGGCTTCATTTTATATGTTTAATAGATTTATTTATTTGTATCCATTTTTTCACATTTTCATATACCCTCAAAATTCATTATATATATATATATATATGTTTTATGTAGGGGTGGGCATCCCATCCCGATCCCGTCCCGTCCCGTCCCGATTTTTTCGGGTCTTAATGGGATTGAATAATTTCATCCCGATCCCGTCCCGTCCCGATCTAGAATGGGATGGGATGGGATGAAGATTTTCAATCCCGCCAATCCCGTCCCGTCCCGAACTAATTTTTTAATCTTAATTATTAATATTTTTATTTACTTATTTATTTATTTTATGAACATTTGCATAAAATGTTCAGGCTTCCAAGCTTCCAGCTGCAGCAGGCCTTCCAGCAAGCTTCCAGCAGCAGTAGGCCTTCCAACAGGCTTCCAGCAGGCCTTTCAGCAGTCCAGGCTTCTATTTGATATGTCCAGATTAGCACGTTGATCCCGTCCCGTCCCGAACCCGTTTGGGATGGGACGAGGTCGGGATGAGATCCCGTCCCGATCCCGTATGAACGGGATGGGATAGGGATGGGCATATCTCGTCCCATCCCGTCCCGTGCCCACCCCTAGTTTTATGTATCCTCGAAATTTTTACGTTTTTTATTTACACATCGAAATATTTCTCAAAATCAAGATACCGAAATGAACTCGAAATACGAAATCACAATCCTTGGTTAAAAGTTGAGACTATTAAAATGCAGCAAATTTAGCGAATTTGGAGTTAAAAAATTACCTAAAGACTCGAGAAGATTCCATTTAGAAGTTTGCACAAGACACAGTGTGCTCAAGAGGATTCCACGTTATATGTGACATAAAAGCAAAATTTCTGAAAACGCCTATTTGGCACCACAACTTGCATTCACCCACACCACCCATCTAATATTTACTTTCCGACACCATGCATTTTCTCTCCCACATCAATGTTTTCTTCCACACCACTCATATAAGGAAAACTCTCTCTCCTCCTAACTTCCTCCCTCTCTTCTTTAATCCTCCCTCTCTTATTCGATCCTCCCTCTTCTCCCAACTTTGAAAGCTCCCACTGCATCTCCATTCCCAACTGATCCTCTCCCCACCCAACTTTTATTTTTATTTTTATTTTATTTATTATTAATTTTTTTTACCCTCAACCCTCCCCACCACATGCCTTTGGCCGGATTCGAACTCGTGACGTGTGATTCCATCTGCCATACCTCTACCAACTCAGCTGGTACACCTTTGGCTTCTCCCAACTGAACCGTCACTCTCCCCCCCAATCTCTCCCATTCCACATCCATTCACTCACCCAAAAGGGTTTATCAATAGATCACACGACGACGAGAGATAGAGGAGATGAGGCTGGGATGGTGGCCATCACAATGGCCGCACCTCTGGCCTCCCCTCTTCTCTTCTATTCCTAAAACAACCTAACACTCACTCATTCAAAACATAAAAATAGGGAACTGTCCCTAACATTCGACCAACTTTGATGCTCGATTGAGACCGATTCTCAAGCTCATCAATGCATGAAAAATGTAGTACTCTGAATTATCTAATGAACACTATTTGAATCACCTGAAAATGTTTTGAAATGAGCAAGTAAAGGTCATTTTACTACAATAAAAAAAGCTATCCAGCAGCGACCAAGTTGCAAAGGATCATGCGAATGTAAGTTTCTCACTTGCACGATCCACTGCGAATGTAAGTCTCTCACTCGCATGAACCACTGCAAATGCGAGTGGGAGACTTAAACTCGCAACGGATCATGCGATTGAGAGACTTAGATTCCCATGATATTTTGCGACTTAGTCATTGCCGGACAGTCTTGAGTGACTGTAGTAAAATGATCATAACTTGCTAATTTCAAAGAATTTTTAGTTGATTCAAATTGTATTCATTAGATAACTCAGAGTACTAAAACTTTCATGTTTTAATGAGCTTGAGAATCGGTCTCAATCAAGTGTCAAAGTTGGTCGAAAGTCAAGGACAATACCATGTTTTACCGGACGGATTTGAGTGACTTTAGTAAAATGATCATAACTTGCTCATTTCAAAAACATTTTTAGGTGATTAAAATTGTGTTCATTAGATAAATCAGAGTACTATGTTTCTCGTGTTTTAATGAGTTTGAGAATCGGTCACAATCGAGCGTCAAAGTTGGTCGAAAGTCAATGACAGAGTCTGAAATTGAAATGGGCCAATCACAGTAGCACATGCATGTAGCAGAACCCCAATCGCAGCAGTTCATACGAGTATGGGAACTGCATTCACATGTGCCGCTGCAACTGGGGTCTCCTACTCGCATGGGCTACTACGATTGGCCCATTTTCTGTCATTTGTAGTGTTTCCTTCCTCATTTTTTGTAGTGATTGTACGTTTTTAGATGTTGGTAATCCTTCCTTCCTCATTTTTTTTCTATTGATTTTATTTCTAATTTTTTTGTTGTTGATTGATTTCAAATGGTATTTGTAAAATTCCATTTAATATGTTTGTTAATTTATAACAGAAAATGATAGGAGAAGGAGAACAAGGAGAGGGAGAGGGGTGATGACTTGTGCGAGAAGAAGAGAAAGTGGGAGAAGAAGATATTGTGGAGGAACTGGGAGAGGGGAAGGAGAAGAATAAGATGAAGAGGGGAAGGAGAAGAAGAAGATGGAGAAGGGGAGACGGTGGTTGTGGCTCCATCTTCTCTATCTCTCACTGTCGCCAGTCGTTTCTCACCGTCCCTCGCAATAGATCGCTTCCTTCCTCACTACCCCTTCCAGGTAGTTGTTGTTGTTCTTGTTCTCGAAAAAGAAAAGGTGAGAGAAGGAGAAAATGAATAGTATTTTTTATTGGGTGGTGTGGGAGAGCTTGTAAGAAAAAATGGATAGTATGGGTGAGTGCAAGTTGTGGTGCCAAATAGGCGCTGCTTGAGCCTAAATCCAATAGAGTTTGATAAAAAAAATTCAATCCACAAGGGAAGATCATACCAAGAGGGGTCATTGGTTCCAAACCCCACAACGAGAATGCATGTGTTATATTTATTTTGCATACACAATCAATCTTCTACTTATTTTAATAAACCAGACTACTCATCATAATCCCAAGCAAATCAATATTTTCTAAGTTCTGAAAACTTCAATTACCTTCAAGCCTATTGAAGCATCAAGTTTAGAACTTATTTTGAAAAAAAAATTAAGAAAAAAGTTCGGAAACTATAATGTGGAATTTTGGTAATTATAAATTATACAGCTATGAGTTCTCTCCATTTAATTTATTCAACATAGAAAAAGATGGCGATGAAAGTGCATGGCTCAGCTTATGCTTCAGCATCAAGAAGAGTTCTAGCTTGTTTGATCGAGAAGGAGAATGACTTTGAGATAGTATTGTAGTCGGTGAGAACAAATTCTAAAACCCTTTTTGGTTAGGCCACAATTGACAGGAAAAAAAATACAACAAATAACTTGAAGAACAAATCTAAGTGCAAAGAACAGAGACAACAATACACAACAACACACATAGAATTACATGGTTCAGGCTACTCCACAGACTAAGAGTGTTCGAAGCTTTAGTTTTACTATAAATTATAGAGGGTCTGAAGTTGATTTCCCATTCATTGAGGGTCTGAAGTTGTTTCGCATCATGAAATTATTCCTATCAAATTATTGTTTGACAATTAGAAATGATTCAATTTGCTTGAATTTCATTATCAAAAGGCATTGCTCCAACTTGCTAATGCATAATTTGGTTAACTAAGGGTGTGTTTGATTTTTGTGTTTTACATGGAAAGTGAAAGTTTTTCCCTAAAACTCCAACTTCTCAGTGTTTAGTTTTAGTTTGGGTTAGTAAAAAAACAACATGCATGTGCCTAGTTTTCCTATTTAACTTTACTTTTAGGGCCCCTTTCTGAAATCGCTTCCCCTGTGGCGCCTCTCTGGACTTCATCTCTCTCATTGACTCCTTTGCGATTTCTCACTTATTCTTTTCTGTAATCTCTCAATCAAACTTATCTCTTGGATCGACGATCTCATCCACGTTTGCTTCTTATGTTTCTTTTTCTCTGTCTCTCTTCTCTTCCACTCTCCCCATTTTTGAGAAGAGCGAGACGTTGTGATGGGTGGACGTTACGAATGCCATTTCAATCTTCTTTGAGTTTCTTCAGAAGTTTTTTATTGTTTGATTTGAGTAGAATTGTTTGATTTAGTTTAAAACGAGAACCAGAAATGAAACGCGGAGAAACTGAAGTGGTGCAAAACAAAGATCCAAAAGAGGAATTTGACTTGAATTCAATGAGATTGTATTATTGCAATTTCCTATTAATATTGGTTAAAGTTGTAAGGAAGGACCATGTATCAAAATTCCAATGGTTTAATTCAAAAGTTTATTAGAAACAAAGAGAGATGATAGAGAAGTTTATTGTAAGAATTCAGGCTCAATTTAGATAAAGAACTCGAGATTTGCTTGTAATTTCCCTTCAATACGATCCATAGTCAATCAACGTTTCATTCAAATTTTGTTTATTCGAACTTTGTTGAGCTTGAGATGGTCACGATTGTGACATTTGGTATCATAGCAGATCGAACCTTGACCTGTTGAGATTCTACAATGGAAACAAGGGCGAAAGAGATGGAAGTGTTTATGAAGGATTCCAAATAGAATCAAGCAGAAATGACCGGCCAATTAGAGATGTTGAAGTTGTAACTTCACCAAATTGCAAAGGCTAGTGAGGAGCAAGAAAAGAGGTTTGATTTGAAATTCGAACAACTGGTTCTGATGTTACAAAACTCAAGATTCAAATATGGCAAAGGAGACTTCAGTGTGTCACCGAATGATCGAGATACAAACTCATCAGAAGTAGAGAACGTCACAACTACTCGTCCCTCTCTCCTATATTCATGGAATCTTTAGGTGATGGTTTTCGTTACCCTAAAATAGATTTCCTACATTTTGATAGCTCAAACCCTAGATCATGGATTAAGAAGGTTGATCGATTTTTTGCTTAACCTAATGTGCTAGCTGATAATAAGGTTTCAATTGCTTCCATACATTTTGATGGTAAGGCAGATTCATGGTTTCTGGATTATCATGTAGATAAGAAATTAATTAGTTGGGATGAATGTGTTAGAAGTCTATGTTTTCATATTGGGGATCCTAGCTTGGACAACTATGTGGATGCGTTTAATAAACTCACACAAGAGACCTCAGTGGAAGATTACTATGATAAGTTTGAGGAACTAAAATCCATCATGCTCATCCATAACCCTCAACAACGTGAGACATACTTTGTTCTCAGTTTCCTTCGTGATCTAAAACCTTTTCTCAAACCTGTTGTTAAGATGTTTAAGCCTAGATCATTGTCTCAAGCCTTCCACTTAGCTAGAATGCAAGTCCACTATCAGTCAATCTATTTCCAACCATAAATCACCTTCTTCCCACACCAACAACCACAAACCTTTTGGGTATTCTCCATACTTCACTTCTGGAACTAAACCTTAGACCGGTAACCCTCAGTCCTCCTCCACCATTGTCTCAGAAACCCTCAGCCACAACCAAGTTCTCTTTATGCACCACCCCAAACCTCAAATTTAACTATCTTATTTCTCCTATTACTAGGTTAATCCCAGTACAAATGAAAATTAGGCGCTATAAAAAGTTGTGTTATAACTGTGATGATCAATTCAGCCTTGGCCACCATTGTAAACAACAACAACTCTACATGTTAGTACAGGAGGATGAGCTGACAAAGGAGCAATTCCCTGACCTATAGAAACTGAAAACTTTTTAGTAGAATTACCTACTGTTATGGAGGTGTCTCTACATGCCCTTCATGGTAGCCATTCTTCCAACATCATTCTTATCAAATGTCACCTAAAGAAAATACAACTTCTATTCTAATTGATACTGGCATCACCCACTCATTCATTGATCCTACTCTCATTAAAGAAGCCCAATGGCCTACTAGACTCACTCCACAAATGTTAGTCAAGGTAGCAAATGAGCAACAAATAATTAACAATGCCATTTGCCCATCCCTTAAATGGACCATGCAGGGTTACACTTTCATTGGCACAATGAGGGTATTTCCCTTGGGTGGGTATGATATGGTCTTAAATGGGGATTGGTTAAGATCCTTTGGTGATATTATCATTAATCTTTAGAAATTCCAGGTTACCTTACAGTGGAAGAATACCAAGATAACCCTACAAGGGGTACACGATAATGCTTCCTTCTACTACTTAGAACCTACTGGCCTCACCAAATTCTTCAAAAGCATACCCCTGCACAGTGTTCTAAAAAACGTTAGGCAATAGGCGGGCGGCGAGCAGGGGACTAGCAACAAGATGACTAGCGGGGGCCTAGACAGTTATTTATTTATAAAAAGCATAATAACATATAAATTACTTTCAATTCAATGCCAAGATACATATGCAAAATGTATAAAAAAAACAAAGTCTTTATTTTTTTTATTTTTTTCGAACTGGAAATAAAAAATAATTTTTTTTTTCAAAAACCCGCTTAGGAGGCCGCCTAGCGCTTAAGCCTCGCGTAGACCAAATTTTAGAACACTGCCCCTGCATTCTTGGGCCAAATATTCTCTATTACAGAACTTTCATAACTCCCTGACAATCCTCCGAAAATTGCCTTGCTTATTAATGAATTCCAGGATATTTTTTAGTCTTTTTTTCTTTTCCACCCCATGGAACCTTAAACCACAAAATACCCTTGAAGCCTAATACACTTCCACCTTTTCAACATCCTTATAAGGTAGCTTACATGTAGAAAACTATAGTTGAACAACCGGTTACTGAGATGTTGGAGTCTGGCTTAATTCAACATTCTCATAGCCTTTTTGTAGTCCCAATACTCTTAATCAGAAAAAAGATTATTTTTGGAGATTCTGTGTAGACTATAGGAGGTTGAATGAGATAATAATAAAGGAGAAATTCCTTTTGCCTTTGATGCAGTTGTTTTTCGCTCCCTGCTTTGACCATGACCTGCAAACCTGCTGACCTACACAAGGAACGCACGTGAGTCACAAACCACTGTTGTGGTGCCCGATGACACTCCGATGCTAAGGAATTTAGTAGCGTACCTTAGCTTACCAACCTCATGTCTTATTTATAGTACTTGAGTCCTGGTTCGACCGAGCCATCGATGACGTAGTTTAGGGAAGAAGATCTGCATGGAGATCCTTCTCTAATTAGAAGTCGTGTTGTTAAGGGAAGTTTCCTTGTTAACCATACGCTCCTAGATACGTGGGAGATAGTTCTCGTTCCGAGAGTAGTCTATAGGTAGAAGTCTCCATATGTGACACATACTCTGGAATTTACTTCCTTGTTGGAAGCAAAGAGTTGATGTACTTGTCCATTCGAAGCTGATCCTCAAGATACTTGCCTTAGCAGGGCTTACGAGTATTGAGGATAGTTGTGAGACACCTGGGCGTAGTAGACTATAAGAATCCGAATCCGTCTGGCGGACTGCATTGAGCGGGCCTTGAACCGCCTGGGCCGGATCAGTGTTGGGCTGACACTAAGGCCTGTTATTTCTCGAGATCATCATGACACGTGTACGACGCGAAGTGGGACCGTTTTGCTATACCATCAGCTACTCCCCCCGAGTAAGTGGGACGTTTAGTCGGTTCACCGACTCTCTAAAAAGCAATTGTACCGTCGTGATGATTGAACCCGAAGCGTTGTCTCGAGCGGTGCATAGCATTAACTGGTACACGACTGCTCAATGAGAGAAAATACGATTTGGCTTCTCTATAAATATTCGCTGCTTTGAGGAAGATTTTTTTTCTATTCTTATCTGTGATGTTTTCTTCAAACAATCATGTTGCTGTAAAGTTCGATTCGCTCTTTCTATCGATGGTAGATAACGTTGAGCTTACTTCCAAGGATCTGCTATCCTTTACTTGCCTCAAGATTTTTGAGGATAGTCTGGTCGATGAGACCGGGTTAATCAGGCTTCAAAGTTTGTACCGTATTCCAGGGGATCTGGAAATCATTCTCGCGTGCGGAGACTTGGCTCCAACTACACCCCCTCGGGGGTATATAAGTATGCACCGAGGCATGTTTGAGTCGGGGCTCCGATTCCCAGTCCCTGATGACGTCTGACATTTCTTCCTTTATCTTTGAATGCCTCATGCTCAGATGGTTCCAAGCGGGTTCGAGATTTTGATTAAAATTTTTTTTAGGGCTCATGATGCTGGCATTCGTTTAACCTCAGTAGTGATCCATCACATGACCGCCGCCCAATTGGATTCTAGCGGCCTCTGCATACTAAACTTCCCTACTTGTTCTTGTTCAGTGGCAGATGACATTGTGCCCTGAGAAAGGTATTGGTTTCTTGCTTCAGTAAATTCTTCATACTTCAGGCTTGGGAGCCGTTGAGTCCCCAGATACTTCCAGTTTGACCTTTGTAAGTTTCTTCGATACTCGTTTATTCTTCCGTTCCCAGACGTGATGCTAGTTTGTTGTCATCATTTTCTTATATAGGGAAGTTTGCAGTCCCGACTCTTATTGAGGAGGAAAAACGGATAGTGGGGGGGTTTCTTAAGCTCTTTTTGACGTCCGTCAAGGAGGTCATAATGCCTGGTAATGTTATGCATAGCGGGTTGCTACGGTGTTCTCACGACATTCTTCCTACGCTGGGTTTGTCGGCTGAAGGGGTTGTTAGTCGTCATTCGAGGAAGAGGAGTCTGGCCATGCTTAGCCTGACTAGGTTAGCATAATTGGAGGCGAGCGTGCCTCCTGTTGTTGTTGTTGTTGTTCGGAAAGGAAGGCAATCCTTTGACCGTGCGTTTCTACCTCTGGGCTTTTGCATTCTGCTCAGACGACAATTTCAGAAGGTCGTCGTCTCATGCCCGATGCTGGTATTCCTCCAGTTGCTTCGGAAAGAGAGCATGTTGGACCTCGTGTTGACTATTCTTGTAATATCCATAGATTTTGTTAAAAAAAACTAAAAAAAAATTGGAGGGTGGGGTGTACTCAAAACATTTGGTGGGGGCACATAGCTACCCACACCTTAAAAGAGAAAACCCCTTTTCCTTTTCTTCCTTTTATTTTTTTTCTTATAGGGAGCGACTCTCCTTTCGTTTCCTCTTCTTCTCCGGTGCAATTTCGCGAGATTCGTTGTTATCTCCTCCCGAATCTCATCCCCTCCTCATTTTTCTTCCTCTTTCTCCCCTCTCCTTCTTGCGGGAGTTTTTCGCTTTAAAAATCGAGAATTTCAGGGTGTGTGGCTTGATCGGAGTTGTCATTGCCGGTGCTAGCAATGTGGCTCTAATTAGTCTCTCAGGTTGTGGTTGGGGTGTCATTTGGAACCTGTAAACCCCACATGCAAGGGTGGTTTAAGGGTTGGCCGAAATTTCTAAGAAATCAGTGTGCATGTCCGTTAGGAAGGTTCTCCGACGTGAACCCAAGCTTTGATGGCGTGGGTGAGCTGCAACTTCATGATTTCAGTTGTTCTTGGACCTATTTTCGGTCTGTTGTGTTGTTCGGAGGCGATCAGACCGGAGTAGGGTGGGTTTTGGTGAGTTTTCGCTGAATTTTGGGTTTTGTCGGAGTGTTCGCCGAATTTAATTTTTCGATATTTTTTTTTCCAGTCACGCACCGGTTGTTACTTATTTCTTTTTCCATTTTTCAGCTAGTTTGCTCACTTTTGAGACCGCCTTGCAGTTTTAAAAGTTTCCTTGGTCCCGCATTCGCTGTTTCGTGAGTTGGGAGCTTCAATTGGTAAGATTTTGGTTTCTAAAATCCATTACGCTTAGGTGAGTGTAACTATGATATTTACTTTGAGAAATATTTATTTTAAATCTTGAATTTAATTTACATTATGCCGTCGATTGTGTATAATTGAATACAAGTCCGAAATTCGAGGTTTTTGGAGATTTCGATGGTTGTGTTGGTTCTTTTGTGAATGAATTATGTATTGAGTTTTCGGAAAGCATGATATACAAGAATGAAATCGAATAGTGGTTGAATTTGGGTGTGATTAGGCTTTGGTGTAATGGCATTGGGCTTGTATGCTTCGTTTTCGAGTTTCCATAGTATGACACGCTCAGATTATTGTTCCAGTTTAATGACTTGATTTTTAATTGCAAAATTGAATAGACTCAGTATGTCATCAGTTTGTGTGTTTTACTGTAGATTGCCGAGTCTTGAGCATGTATGATAGTTCGACTCAAATGACTATTGTGGTGAATTGGGTCATGTTGGGACCCTAGCGTAGTCGTGGATTTATGAAAATTGCCTAAGTGATTGTGGTTACACATCTGTTACATTAGATTTTGTATAGACTCATAGTACGTGCATGCTGATATTAGTGTAAGTGTCTTTACCCCGCTGTAATGCCTGTTGTGCCGATGCTTAGGAGCTTGCTCACATCGTGAGTTTGGTGGTGCTTGAGATGACTCGCACCTACAGACATTGAGGACTCTATTGCATGTGGCAAGCTTGCTGAGGTGCGGTGAGCTCCCGCACGCACTTGCCACTAGAAAGTGCAGTAGGACGGGTCCCGGAGGACGTGCTTTGGAGATTACTCGCTTTCCCTCCCAGCGTGCTTGAGTTGGATTTGTGTTAGGTTGGTAGTGTTAGGTTAGTCGTTCGAGATGTTTGGGTTTGTATCCGAGCATATGGCACCCCATTAGGATACAAACAAGCCCGAAGTGGTACTGGTGCACGTTGTGGGATGTGTCTGGGTGAGACACATTCGTAGGGTATGCGGATATCTACGATATGAGACACTTACGTAGAAATTTTTATGGTTTCGACTTTCGACTTGATTGCCATACCTAGGAGGCTATGCAGGATTACGATATTGTCTTTGCCTTCATCACTTGATATTTACCATGTTTGAATCACCTGTAATGACCGACATATCTCGTACACTTGTAGTTATTGTTGAATCTGAAATTCTTGTGTTGGCGCTTGAACTTAGAAATATTATCCTTAGAGACACGGTGTGATTTAGACTTTAGAACCTGTATAGGGACACCTCTTCCATTTTATGGATCATGCATCTAGGATTACTCACTTATTCATTATTGTGTGGCATGGATTTCTCCTGTATATTATTTTGTTATTTGTATTTAGTTCACTTGCACCAGCTAGCTTTGTGCTTTGCTGACCCCGCAAGGGGTGTGCTTCTATTGGAGTGCAGGCAGTGTTGGCGTTGTTGCTGATCGTGGCGCTTCGGCCCAGTTTCCAACTGTAGACTTGTTTTCTGTTGTTTAGTCGTGTCCACCCTGTACGGGTATGTTTTGTTTCCTTTGTATTACCTTGTTAATACTAGATGTTTGTATATATTGGTTTTGTCGCTATGACTCTGGCGGGGAATCAAATACTCTTATTTTGTTCAAATTTTATCGTAGTTGTTATTTCCGTTTGAATCTCGTATCAAGAATGTGTTATATTATGATGTTGTGGCCGGTTACGATCCGTCTGTATTACGAATTAGTTCACGCATCGGCATGCTGCGATTCCGGTGGCGGGTTGGGGCGTGACATTTCTGGTCACCATGGGTCCGAGGTAGACATTTGCGCTTCTGAATCAAAGAGTTTTGTTGTGCTGCATGCTGTAGCTCGGGTGCGAGTCCTTTTTTTGGAGAAGGCTGTCGCAGACTTGCGGGTGTCGTATTCGAACGCTTTTTACCGGGTGGATTCCTTGATTGGTCGGCTACAAAATTCCAGAATAGCCGCAAACTTGGGAGCTGTGTGAGCCGCATTGTCTACCTCCGAAGCGGAGTTTGTGGATATAAGATCTCAACTAGGGTCAGCCAAATCTGATTTGGCTTCAACCTGTGCTAAATTGGGACCAACTCGGGCTGAATAGGAGCGCTTGGATGCGACTGTGGACAAGTGGTCGTCTGACTTGCAGGCCCAAGTGATGGAGATTTTATTAACCTAAATTAATAAGCTAATAAACCCTACTTGTAATACCGTAAGTGCACATTTGTCTAACTAGTAAACAGTGGCAAATACGGGTCGATCCCACGGGGATTGGCGAGACAGTCGAATTCTAAGACTTATTTAAACTAATTTAGAGTTGGGGGTTACAGCAGATGTAAATTACTAAATTAAGAGAATGAAATTGAACACTTAAAGATTAAACTGATAAGATGATAAGAGAGTAAACCAAGACATCGAATCCACCACAGGTTCTTCGAGATTTGTGTAATCCAATTTATTGTTTTCAAGAATCAACATGACTAACCTAAATATTAATCTAAGTTCGCAATTGATTTTAGCAAAGGCATAAACCCATAGCATTGCATGTCTTTCTACGGCACACACAATCACAAGTTTATTTTTACTAATTCTAAACCCCTAGCATTGCATGTCTTCTTACATCACACACAATCACAGATTCAAATTAATTGATTAAAGTAGGCTTCGAATATCAACAAAGGAAACTTCTGACTACCGATTGAAAAACAGTTAATTCTCGCTAGAAACTCGAGTTCTTCATCTCGCGCTGCTTCGTCCTATGAGCTTCCTACTTGCGTCATTCTTCTTCTCCGATGAAGCTCACCTGCAAGACGGAGAAATCAGTGAGAGGAGAGAGAAAGGGGCAAGAAAAAGAGGTAACGAAGAGATGGTGGATTGGTGGCTCGACTGTGGCGTGCGAGCTCTATTTTTGTGCTGCTTTACTTTGCCTTGCTGAGCCTGCAAGAGAAAGAAGAATCAGATAGAACAAGAGAAAGGGATGAGAGAGTGGGTGGTGGTGATGACTGGCTGCAAGGTGGTGTGCGTGGGTATGTTTAAGTGGTGGTGGACGGTGAGGTTGTGAGGGAGAAACATGGTTGTTGCTTTCTATTTTGTGCGTGAGAGATGGAGGCAGGGTGATAGTGAGATGGTGGTGATGGCGAGGTGAGGTCGCTGCCGGGCCTCCTATGGAGCGAGGATTGCCGGCATGGTGGATTGGCATGGTGGTTGGAAAAGAGAGGAGGAGAAAAGAAACGTGGAAAAGGAGGGAGACCTCAAAAAGGGAAGAGAAAGAGGAAAAGGGGAGAGAGGAAGCCTAAATAGAGTTCTATTTCTTTCTCCTGGTTAGGTTAGGTTTGGGTTTATATGTCAGCTTTTGGGCTTGGGCTTAGGTTAAAATAAGTGGATTTGGGTATTCGGGTTAGGTTTAGACATGTGATAATCAATTTGTCACCCGTTACTTTGTACTGCCATTTGAACCAACCAATTAATTTGCCGCCTTAACACGATTTCATCGTTTACGCTCAAATTCCTACAAAAACATGAAAACGAAATAATTAGAATAAAATATAATAATTAAAACACTAACATATATAAATTAAGGGATATATTATGTAATAATTACGTGAACATCAAATACCCCAAACCTATATTTTGCTAGTCCTCGAGCAAAATAGTAAAAATAAAATCTCATCTCACTTTCGCAGGAATCATCGATTGCACTTACCTTAAACGTGCAACAATGATTTAAACCCCTAGATTACCTCTAGTGGACGAGTTATAGTCTCGTGAGGGTTTCCAGAAATGTTACCCACAAACATTATGACTCAATAAATTTCAAAAACATGGTAACTTGATTACTCTATCTATTATCCTCAGAGTAATCATCTAATTGCCAAAAATTTCAAAAAACAACTAACAGTGTCAGAATAATATATCAAAAAGTCTAACAATGATTTAATAGTACCCAAAGGTTAAATAAATTTCATTAATTATTCTCAACTCGAAGTGTGTGTGTGCATGGCTTTATAAACACAACTTTTTTTTTCTCAGTAAAGATACGACTAGATAACATTTGGATAGTACGCTTCGACTATAAATCTCTCTTGTCACTCAGAAATGAATCACTCAGAGATTGGTTAGTTATCACTGAGTTATATGTAAGAAAGAGATTAAATTATGGAAACACAAACATCTCACATATAATAATCATGAAAAATGGACTTTTAAAAGAATGAAATGAATATGATCTCATGGACAGGAATATCAATTTTTTTGAGAATGTTGAATCAAACTCCATAGTTCTTGTCTATTTAATCTTCACATCTATGAACCAAACATTTACTTAAGATCAATTAGGTCTTTATTAGGTTGAAATGAGGCTAAGATTTTGGCTAACAAGAATGGAAAAAAATATGCAAAAATTCTCTGAGAATAGATACACACTTTAATAAACACATGATGGCTCTGAAGAGTAAACCAATGTTGTACACCATTAATTTTTCTTCCTTCGAAATTTTTCTTCATATTTTTTTTGTTTTTCTTCGAAGCATCCATCTTTTTTTTTCTTTTGTAAAATCAACGACATGCTTTCCCCTTCTGCACAATGAAACATTTCAGTCACGAGGATTCATGGAATATTTAGTTTCAACTCTTTTTATTTGCCCATTCCCAAAATATATCAACTATACACATTCTCAAAGACGTTGGGTAAGGATAAAAATAGTATGGGATATTACTCCCTAACTGTAGTTGGTAATGGAGATGGAGTTAGCAAAGAAAAAGTCTATTTAAAGGCTCAAAGGGCTGCAAACGGATATTTATTATTAGGTAGGCTAAAAGGCTAAAGTACGGTTCATAGAAAAAATGCCTATATAACTTCCTAAGATCTAGTCAGTATTATGACATCTCAACTAAATAAACCAAGAAGTTCTAGTGTAATAATTCAATTTTAATGTCATTCTCAAAGCAATCAATAAAAGAAACAAGAATAATGAGATCATCAACGAAATAATGCGGACTCAAGTAAAGTCAGAGTTTATTTAATAACCCTAAAAGAAAATAGAATGTCTCGAAACTCACAAGGATTAAGTCTCCACTATTATTCTAAGACTTTCTAGTTAATATCTTACTGATTAACTTCAAATCATGCTAACTCGGCTTATAGTGCAAGAGCGGTTTAGTCGAAAAATATAATGCAATATATTTAACTTAAATATAATATCAAACCTTATGTTTTCCTATTGATATATAAAAGTGACAAGTGAAAGCATTCATTTCGCAAATTTAAAAGCAACTTGAAAGCACATTCTCTTCATCGGAAAGGAACTCAGATTTTGAATGCATTTTCAAATCGAAATTTTTTTTACACAATCAAAATCATATATGTATTCAATGGAGATTGAGTAGAATACAATAGTCAATCAGTAGAGTTGTAAAATACATTTCAGTTCAAAATTTTGAAAAATGCACAAACTCATAAACCTCACCACCAAATCTAAACCAAACATTGTCCTTAATGTATAAAAACAATCATGACAAATGAAGGAAAAAGGTAAAGACGAGACTTAGAGAAATATTACCATGGGAAAGTTTTTACCAATTTCGACAAAATCATCCACCATGAATGCTAAAAAAGATAAGAATTGTGGACTCATCATGATAAATTGATAAAAACAATACAGGACTAAAAAAAAATGTTAAATGAAAAAAATTACATGTGTTAGTTATAAGTCAAAATTGTTACGAAGCTAACGAGTATCAGTGGAATGCAACTAGAAATAACTAAAAAATCAATTTAGACTAACCATAATGACACAACCGAAGCTGGGCTGCCTCCCAGGAGCGCTTGGTTTAATGCGTCAGCCCGACATATATTCTTCCTCACAAAAGATGTACCATAAAGTGAAGAGGAAGAACATAGCAAACACCTTCCTCCAAAAGTGGCAAATAATCATATAGCAACAACCTAAAAAGTTGAGGATCCGTCCAACCAATAGTAGCAACTACATGCGATACAACGTATACTAACACATCCCAAAAGCTTCAAAGGCGCCATGCAAAATCATAGAGAAAATGCAAATGAACTCGGATTCTTAGAAAGCCCATGGGGACCTTTAGCAGAAAGGGGTCACAAACAATGATATCCAGCAAATGATTCCTACCTACTCCTAAAAAGGGACATCCTAAGTCAGGTAGCAAATCATAAGATTGAATTTGTATCACAACAGGGTGGTCAAAACTGAAATCATCCCTTAAAAACAATGGATCCACATAGGTAGCATCAGTCAATATAAAAGGGATGGAAAGAGGTATGTCTATAGTTATATCGGGTGGTACAAGCTCATCATAACAAAATGAATTACACCAAGATGATGAGTTAGACAACACAACAACACCCCCAAACCTAGAATTAACACTACCTATGGCATGTAGCTTCTCGTTAGATGTGTCTTCCGATAATGACTTGACTATTTCTTGAATTATGCGGTCATTCGTATCGTGAAAATAGTTGAGGTTTGACTCCAAAGAACATTGAGAATTAGACTTCATGCAAGAGTCACTAGGAAGGCATATGTCGAGTGGGTCATCATGAAAAGGGGGGGGGGGGGGAGGGAATGGATCAGGAAGCAAAGTAGTTTCGATCACATTATCCTCAAAAACATCATCTGACTCGGGTTTCGATGTGCTACCAGCTATGAATTGACCCTCTGGGTTTTGAACAGAGTGATTAGGAACTTTTCCTAATTCTCTTTCAGATAATGCCTCAGTAATAAGATTCACAACTATCTCAAGTCTATTGATGGGTTGAGATTGGTGTTGAATCATGGCTTTTGACTCTAACATAGCCTGAGAATAATGTTCAAGAGTCGTTCTGTGTGCTGCATGAAACGGTTAAATGTTTCCTCTAAACTAGGTGTGTTGGATGGAAGAACTTGGTTAAATTGAGGCATAACATGATTAGGGTCTTGAGGAGCCTGGGAGAAAATATGTCCCCCCCGGGTGTGAGTTATGAGCCCAGGAGAGACTTTGATTATTGGCAAAACCAGGGCTGTAATAGTTGGACTTTGAATTATAACCAGGTCGCCAATTAGCATTAAAAGAATGGATTTGCTCAGCGAAATATTCAGGATAATCATATTGCAAATCACAATCAGCTGTAAAATGACTAGGACTCGAACATGCAACACAACCCTAAAATGAAACATTAGTGTGAGGTAGGGGTTGAGTCAAATTCATAATTGCATCTAATTTCTGAGCCATCGTCATAAAAACTGTTCGGAGCTTCGAGGTAGAAGGGGAGAAGTAATCCTTAAAGTCTTTCACCTCAACCAATTTTGTGGTCTCAACATTTTTATTTTTATTTTTATTTATTATTATATTTTATATATGCATGCCTAACCACTATATGAAGATGACATGACTCTAAAAAAATAAAAAGAACGAAACCCTAAATGACACCTAAATGATGCGCAAATAAAATGAATGGCAGACGACTCTAGAGCTTTGTTACTAATGTAGAGCTGAAATTCAATTCAATTTACCTAACCGTGGGAGAGGCACAATAATTTCCTATCAATCCGGAGATTTTATTAAGTGGCAAATTACTAGAGCGATGTAAATTACTAAATTAAGAAAATGAAATTGAACACTTAAAAATTAGTAATTTACATTGCTCTAGTAATTTTCCACTGTCTGTTTTAGTAATTTTCAAAATAGTTTGGCTATTTGCAGCCAGTCTATTTATTCAGTACCACCACACAGCCAACGTGAAGAGAAGATGGAGTTCGCCCACATAGCCGTCGTATTCTCATCTACCATGATCTTCTAGATTTTGTTCCGAGGTGAAGATGATATCACAGGGTTTACTGGAGTTTGTCGTATCTGAATATATTGTTTTCTATATGCTTGAAAGTTAAATACAGTTGATTTCTAAATTTCAATAATTTGCTTTCACCGATTATATCCGGACGAGAGAGTGGGTGGTGGTGACGGCTGGCTGCAAGGTGGTGTGCGTAGGTCTGTTTCGGTGGTGGTGGACGGTGAGGTTGTGAGGGAGAAACATGGTTGTTGTTCTCTGTTTTGTGCGTGAGAGATGGGGGCAGGGTGACAGTGAGATGGAGGTGAGGTCGCTGCCGGTCCTCTATCGAGCGAGGATCGCCGGCAGGGTGGATTGGTGTGGTGGCTGGAAAGGAGAAGAGGAGAAAAGAAACGTGGAAGAGGAGGGAAACCTCCAAAAGGGGGAGAAAAAAGGAAAAAGGGGAGAGATGAAGCCTAAATAAGGTTGTCTCTCTTTCTCCTAGTTAGGTTAGGTTTGGGTTTATAGGTCAGCTTTTGGGCTTGGGCTTGGGCTTAGGTGGATTTGGGTATTCAGGTTAGGTTTAGACATGTGATAATCAATTTGTCACCCATTACTTTGTACCACCATTTGAACCAATCAATTAATTTGCCGCCTTAATGCAATTTCATCATTTACGCTCAAATTCATACAAAAACATGAAAACGAAAAAATTAGAATAAAATATAATAATCGAAACACTAACATATATAAATTAAGGGATATATTATGTAATAATTACATGAATATCAATTAGTCTAGATAATTATTCCGGATATAATCGGTGAAAGCAAATTATTGAAATTCAGAAATCAATTGTATTTAACGTTCAAGCATATAGAAAACAATAAATTCAGATACGACAAACTCTAGAAAACCTTGTGGTTTCATCTTCGCCTCGGCGCGGGGTCTAGAAGATCATGGTGGATGATGTCACAACATCAATGGAGGTGAAATCCATCAGTTCCCGCACGAGCACGCATCCTGAGTAAGAGTGCAAATGGTTGTGGTGGCTCTGACAGAATCTGGGGGTGCAAATAGCAAAAAAATTAAAAAATCAGTTTAACTATCTTTTCCCTCCTCTTTTCTCCGCGCCTCCATTTTTTACGAGCGAAGCTATCTTTTTTGCTTCCTCCTTGCTCCTCGTGAGCTTCTTTTTCCCCTGTCTGACTCCAGTGCACCTACAGGAGATGAAAACAAAAAAGGGGAGACGAAAGAGAGAAATGAGAAGGATGAAGAGAACGGAGGAGAGAAACAGGGGCGGTGGAGCTATATTTCTGCTGCTCCGGTTGTGCGAGCTGCTGAAAAAGAAGAACAGGAAGATAGAGAGACGTAACGGATGATGGTGGTGGTCGCCGGTTGGTTGGTGGGTAAACGGTGGTGCGGGCTGGTCTGTCTGGCTCTGTCGCGAGCTGTTTGTTTGGCCGGTGTTGTTGGACGGTGGTCGAGAGAGAGGGAAACAAGAAGGAAGAGAGAGAGAACAAAGAGACACGAAAGAGTTGTGGTGTGCTGCCGATCCTCCTATTGAGTGAGGATCGTCGGCAGGGTGGATGAGGTGTGGTGGCTAAAAAAGAGAAAAGGAAAAAGGGAGTCTGTATGGGAGAGATGAGGGATGCCTCCAAAAAGCGAGAGCAAGAGGAAAAGGGGAGAGAGGAAGCCTAAATAATTAGGATATGTTTGGGTTTCTAGGTCAGCTTTTGGGCTTGGGCTAAGGTTAAATTAGGTGGATTTGGGTATTCGGGTTAGGTTTAGACATGTGATAATCAATTTGTTACCCGTTACTTTGTACCGCCATTTGAACCAACCAATTAATTTGCCGCCTTAACGCGATTTCATTGCTTATGCTCAAATTCCTACAAAAACATGAAAACAAAATAATTAGAATAAAATATAATAATCAAACAACACTAACATATATAAATTAAGGGATATATTATGTAATAATTACATGAATATCACCAAGTCACTGAGAGGAAGGGGTCGGAGACAGAATGGACTGTCGTGCGACGACATCTTGAGTCTGAAGTCGTTGAGGGGTTCCGCTGTGTTTGCAAGGCGGAACGCTTACTGTCAGAGGAGCGTTCACACTATACTGCCTTGGTAGGTGCGGTGGATTTTGACATGGTGGGACGAAGGCCGTTGATTTCGTCAGAGGTTATTAGGAGCAGATTAGAACTTTTGGAGATATCAGAGAAGAACATTCCAATGTCAACCTTGACTTCGCTCTTTATAAGAGGGCTTCTTTCGGACCCATCTCTCGAGGGAAAGGTTCTGGCTCCGCTGGACAAGCTTTTGAAGAAGTTGTTTTTCCTTAAAATAGTTGTAACGTCCTTCCCGGGACAAACAAATTTTTAATGAAAGTATTGTTTTGTCCTGTACTCTCGTGTTCTCTTTAGATGCTTTGTAGATCGTACAATTTGTACTACCGACCAGACGCCTGTTTTTGTCAGTTGAATCGTATCGAAACTGAATGTTTTTGGCTGCTATTGTTCATCGGTGAGCTGTTCTATTCTGCATTTCATATGATGCCCGCTGAGATGCTCCAAAAACTGTTATCTTTCATAGAACATTGATATCTTGGCGGGTCATCATCATCAGGCGTGTGAGCGTTGACTAGGCTTCCACTTCATCAACCATCGTCATTCGCATGCGGCGGACTAGGTGTCGGGCACCAGAAGTCGTCGACATCAGTCGCGAACTGACTAAGCTTACTTGGTAAGTTCGGCGATCATTGTCTGTTTGAGAACAATGATCCCTTGGTTGTCACCATCAGGCGTGTGAGGGCTGACTAGACTCCCACTTCCTTGGTCGTCATTGCCTGCGAGCAGTGGACTAGGCGTTGGGCACCAAAAGCCATCGTCATTAGTAGCAAACTGACTAAGCTTACCTGGTAAGCTCAACAATCATTGTCTGTTGGAGAGCAATGATCCCTTGGCGAGTCACATTATCAGGCGTGTGAGCACTGAATAAACTCTCACTTCCTCGGCCGTCGTTGCTCGTGCGCAACAGATTAGGCGTTGGGCGCCAGAAGCCGTCGTCATCAGTCATGAACTAACTAAGCTTACCTGGTAAATTCGGCAATCATTGTGTGTTGGAGAG
Source organism: Berberis vulgaris (assembly GCA_963556465.1). Lineage (NCBI taxonomy): Eukaryota > Viridiplantae > Streptophyta > Magnoliopsida > Ranunculales > Berberidaceae > Berberis > Berberis vulgaris. The sequence goes on along the minus strand of OY747132.1, from coordinate 31,542,086 downwards.
CAATGATCCCTCGGCGAATCGTCATCATCAGGTGTGTGAGCGCTGACTAGTCTACCACTTCCTCGGATGTCGTTGCCCGCGCACAGCCGACTAGGTGTTGGGCACCAGAAGCCGTCGTCATCAGTTGTGAACTGACTAAGCTTACTTGGTAAGTTCGATGATCATTGTCTGTTGGAGAACAATGATCCCTTGGCGAGTCGTCACTCATCAGGCGTGTGAGCGCTGACTAGACTCCGACTTTCTCGGCTGTCGTTACCTGCGCGCAACGGACTAGGCATTGGGTACCAAAACCTGTCATCATCATTCGCAAACTGACTAAGCTTACCTGGTAAGTTCGACGATCATTGCCTGTTGGAGAGTAATGATCCCTTGGTGTGTCGTTGTCATCACGTGTGTGAGCGCTAACTAGACTCCCACTTCCTCGGCTGTTGTTGCCCGCGCGCAGTGGACTAGGCGTTGGGCACCAGAAGCCATCGTCATCAGTCATAAACTGACTAAGCTTACCTAGTAAGTTTGGCAATCTTTGTCTGTTGGAAAGCAATGATCCCTTGGTGAGTCGTTGTCATCAGGTGTGTAAGTGCTGACTAGATTCTCACTTCTTCGACCATCATTGCCGATGCGCAGTGGACTAGGCGTTGGGCACCAAAAGGCGTCATCATTAGGCGTGTAAGCACTGACTAGACTCCCACTTCCTTGGCCATCGTTGCCCGCACACAGTGGACTAGGCGTTGGGCACCATAAGTCGTCGTCATCAGCCGTGAACTGACTAAGCTTACCTGGTAAGTTCGGCGATCATTGTCTTTGGGAGGGCAATGATCCCTTGGCAAGTCGTCGTCATCAGACGTGTAAGCGCTGACTAGACTCCCACTTCCTTGGCAGTCGTTGCCCATGCATAGCGGACTTGGCGTTGGGTACTAGAAGTTGTCGTCATCAGTCGCGAACTAACTAAGCTTACCTGGTAAGTTTGGCGATCATTGTCTGTGGGAGGGCAATAATCCCTTGGCCATAAAGAGTGTGAATGTTGACTAGACTCCAACTTCCTCAGCCGTTATTGCCCGCACGCGGTGGATTAGGTGTTGGGTGTGATATTCAAATATAGTCGTAGTGGGGATGATCAGAGGTCGAGTTGGCCGTAACGGACAACAACGAAAGTTTAGTAAAAGCTATAATATTTTTATTGGTAATATTTTTTGAGGTGTTTTACATTCCATGGTTGTTTAAGTTCGTTGCCGTTTACGTCTTCCAACCAGTATGTCCTCGGCTTGTTAACCTTGGTTACTTTGTAGGGTCTTTTCCAGTTCGGGTTCAGCTTCCCTGCGTCGGCTTCTTTGGTGCTTTGCTGGGTCTTCCTGAGTACCCAATAGCCCACTTTGAATTCGCGTGGCTTGACCTTCTTGTTGTAGTATTGCGCCATTCGTTGCTGGTAGGCAACTATCTTGGCGGAGGCTAGATCTCGCTTTTCATCGAGGAGGTCTAGTCTAACACGGAAGGCTTCCCCGTTACCGTTTGGTCTGAACTTTTCCATTCAGAAGGTTGGCACCTCGAGTTCTACCGGGACCAGAGCTTCTAATCTGTATGCCAGGGTGAAAGGTGTTTCTCCAGTCAGGATTCTTTTAGTTGTCTGATATGCCCAGAGTATTCCTGGTAGCTCTGGAACTCATTTTCGCATTGGCAGCATCAAGCTTCCTTTTGATCGCCTTCAAGATTGTTTGGTTGGTAACCTTCGCTTGGTCGTTGGCTTGGGGGTGCCCTGGCGAGGAGAAGTGGTGATCAATATTCAAACTTTTGCACAACTTTTTAACCTTGATACCTTTGAACTGAGTTCCGTTGTCGTTGACCAATACTCTAGGGATGCCAAATCTATAGATGATGGTGGCCCATATAAAATTTTCTATTTGGACTTGCCCTATTTTGGATAGGGGCTCGGCTTCGACCCACTTGGTGAAGTAGTCGACAGCCACAAGAATGAACCTTTTACCAGCTGAGGCTGGGAGCGACCTGATGATGTCCATTCCCCACTGTAAGAATGGCCACGAATTAGTCATCGACGTCGGTGGCTAGGCAAAAATGTGTGTGTATGGCGCAAACCTCTGACATTTTTTGCACTTGCGGACAGTTTCTTTGGCGTCTCGTTGCATGGTTGGCCAATAGTATCCTAGAGTCAAAGTTTTGTGGGAGACGGTACTCCCGCCCGGATGATTTCTGCATATACCGTCATGGATCCTTCTTAGGATCTGATTTTCCTCTAAAGGTGAGAAACATCAGAGCATGCGTTCTTTCACTGATCTCCTGTATAGGTTGTCATTTAGGAGAGTGTACCTTGCTGCTATGTTTTTAAGCCTTCTGGCTTCGACCTTCTCGGTCGGTAGGGCTTCGGTTGTGATGTATTCAAGTATCGGAGTCATCTAACTTGGTGGTGTGTCTACAGCGCAAACATTTCTAGGTTCTTCTTCGTCGAGGCTTGATTGCTCTTGGTATTCAATGAGGCCGCTTGAGATTTTGGTAGAGGCTGAGCCCTTTCTGGGTAGCGCATCAGCCCTTTTGTTGTCGTCTCGAGGGCACTGTACAAGCTCGCACCTCTTGAACCGGCTCATTGCACCAAGCACCTTATCGCGGTAGGCTATCATGCGGAGGTCCTTGCTGTTGAAATCTCTTTTGATCTGGTTGACTACTAGTCTTGAATCATTGTATGTCGTTATGTGATCTATCCCGATCCCCAAGGCTAGCTTTAGGCCGGACATAAGGGCTTCGTTGTTTGAAGCGAGAAAACCGAACCTGACTTATTTTTCGAGGGTGAAGCCATTGGGGGAGTAGAGTGTGATCCCAGCTCTGCCTGCTTTCCCCATTGATGATCCGTCGTAGCACAAGATCCACTCCTGGATGCTTGAATCCGAGGTCTGGTGATTTGTCCTTGGCTCTTCTCTACTGGTGAACTCGGCGATGAAGTCCGCTAACGCTTGGGCTTTGATGGCAGTTCTTGGAGCATAGCTTATGTCAAACTATTTGAGTTCTACTGACCATTTCTCATCCTGCCAAATAACTCTGCTTTATGTAGCACCGAGCGGAGCAGATGCTTTGTCAGAACCATTATAGAATGGGCCTGAAAATAGGGCATCAATTTCCTAGAGGATACGACTAGTGCCAAAGCTAACTTTTCCAGGTCTAGGTAGTGTGCCTCCGTTTCCACGAAGGTTTTGCTGGCATAATACACTGGTCTTTGGGTCCCCCGGTCGTCTCGCACGAGGGCTGAGCTGACAGTGTGCTTGCAAACAAACAAGTACAAGTAGAGTGTTTCCCCCGTTGCTGGTTTTGAGAGTAGCTCTGGACTCCCCATGTATGCTTTCAGGCTCTGAAAGGCTTGTTCGAACTCTTCATTCCACGAGAATCCTTTGTTTCCTCTTAGTATTTTAAAGAAAGGAAGGCACTTGTCGATGAGTTAGATATGAATCTGTTTGTGCTGCTACGCTCCCAGTCAGGCTCTGAACGTCTCTGATGTTGGTGGGGGCTTTCATGTCGAGAAGGGGCCTGAATATGTTTTGGGTCAGCCTCGATTCCCTTCTTGTTCATTATATAGCCTAAGAATTTTTCAGACTCAACTCCGAACATACATTTCTTTGAGTTGAGCTTCATCTGGTATTTCCTGAGCTGGTTGAATGCTTCAGTGAGGTCTCCTATGTGGTCGGGGCTGCGGAGGCTCTTGACTCGCATATCGCCGATGTAGACCTCCATGTTTATGCCAATCTATTTTTTAAACATTCGGTTTACCAGTTGTTGGTAGGTAGCACCTACATTCTTTAAGCTGAATGACATCACCCTATAACAATATATCCCTATTTCAGTTACGAATGAGGTCTTTTCTCGTTCCGGGGGATGCATCAATATTTTATTGTAGTCTGAATAGGGTGCATGAAGCTTAGTAAGTTGTGCCCGGATGTGGCGTCACGATCTGATAAATGCGAGGGAGTGGGAAGTTGTCCTTTGGGCATGCTTTGTTCAAGTTCGTGTAGTCTACACACTCTCCATTTCTCGTTTTTCTTTTTTACAAGAACAATGTTTGCCAGCCAGTCTGGGTATCGTGTTTCCTTAATCATGTCCGCATTGAGTAAATGTTGCACCTCCTCATTTATGATCGCATTTCTTTCGGGCGCTACAAACCTCTTCTTCTGCCATACGATTTTCTTTGTGGGATCCACCTTTAGGCGATGGGTGATTATTGATGGGTCGATTCCCACCAATTCTTGCATAGTCTAGGTGAAGCTGTCCTGGTTCCATTATAGCATCTTCGTGAGTTGTTCTGCCAAATTTTTGCTCAAGCGAGAACCTATTTGGATAGCCCTGCTGTTGAGAGGTAGACCGTGATGGTTTCTTCTTTCGGTTGGCCGGCATTGGGCTTGCCTCGAGGGATTACAGGAGCCTCATCGTCTGGGATAGGTTACTCTCCCCCTGCTTCTCGGACGGGATATAGAGTCATCTTAGTTGTGGGGCCAGCCACAAACTGATAATCGCTCGGTGGCAATGCCGTCATGCACTAGCATTCCTTGGCTATTGCCTGGTTGCCTTAGCATACCGATCGCTTGGTTTGTTAGATACTTGATGCACTAGTGTAGAGTAGGGACTGTCGCTCCCAGTTGGTGTATCCAGGGTCTCCCTAGGACCACATTGTATGTTGAAGGTGCATCGATCACTATGAATTCTTGAAACAGAGTTTTTTGAGTTGGCTTCTCTCCCGCTACTATCGCCAGTTGTATTTTTCTCACCGAGAAACATTTTTTGCCGCTGAAATCGATCATCAGATGGTTATCGTGGGTCAATGCTTTTTCTTTTAGTTGCATGCTGCAGAATGTGCGGAGAAACATGACGTTCAATGAGCTCCCAGTGGTAGCTCCTTACTTCCCAATTTGTCAGAGAGATCGTTACTACCAGGGCATCATTATGTGGGAGTTGTATGCCCTGGAGGTTTTCATCTGTAAAGGCTAGCGACGCGTGGTGGCCATGCCTCTGGGCCTGCGGTGTTAGTTGTTCGCCACGTACTGCTTGGACCCTCATATTTTTGAGGGCCATTTTCCTGGACCTCTTGGATAGTTTAGACTTAGAGTGGGCTCCATGAAGCACGCATATTGCATCCGCTGATTCCCTTTTTTCCCCTTCTATCAAGGGATTTCTCCCTGAGCCCGGCTATGCTCCTGGTTGCCGATTTTTTCTCTAGGTCGATGTAGCTCTGTGCTTCCCTAGCCAGGTCCGTCATATTTGTTGGTGGGTCCAGAGTTAGGAAGTTATATAACTTTCCTTTCCCCAAACTGTCTATTAAGGCCGAGACGGCCGTCGTGTTGTTGCACACGTTAACGACAGTAAGATCACTGTTGAAGTGAGTTAGATACGTCTTCAGTGGCTCGTCAGGCTTTTGTTTCATCGATTTGAACGTCTTCATCATCAACAGGACTTGTCGTATAAAAAGTTATCTTGGATCCGATTCGAGGTCCGTCAGTGCTACCGTTGTTTCGGGAGCGTTAGCTTGATGCCTGTGCATTTTTTGCACTGTCGAGAGCGGTAAAGTAGTGCCAGGTTGAGCGTTCGACGTGTCCCGTTGTTCTCCATTGTTGCATGATCGGTTGGTCACAATCTCTTAGTATTCTGAGGAGAGATGATGCTAGTGAAAGGTTAGGAACTTTATCATCCCCACAGATGGCGCAAACTGATGCAGTTGTTTTCTGCTCCCTGTTTTGACCTTGACCTATAAACCTGCTGACCTGCACAAGGAACGCATGTGAACCACAAACCACCGTTATGGTGGCCGATGACACTCTGATGCTAAAGTCAGACAGGGATCTGAGGAAGGTGTAATGTTGTAAACAAGGAATTTGTAGCGTACCTTAGCTTACCAACCTCATGTCTTATTTATAGTGTTGGAGTCTTGGTTCGACCAGGCCATCGATGACGTAGTTTAGGGAAGAAGATATGCGTGGAGATCCTTCTCTAATCAACAGTCGTGCTGTGGAGGGAAATTTCCTTGTTAGCCATGTGCTCCTAGATACACGAGAAATAGTTCCCATTCCGAGAGTAGTCTATAGGTAGAAGTCTCCATATGTGACACATACTTTGGAATTTACTTCCTAATTGGAAGCAAAAAGCCGCTGTACTTGCCCATTCGAAGCTGATCCTCGAGATACTTGCCTTAGCATGGCTTACGGGTATTGAGGATAGCTATGAGACACGTGGGCCTAGTAGACTGTAAAAACCTGAATCCGTCTGGCGGACTGCATTGGGCAGGCCTAGAACCGCCTGGACCGGATTAGTGTTGAGCTGACGTTATGGCCTGTTATTTCTCGAGATCATCATGATACGTGTACGGTGCGGAGTTGGGACCGTTTTGGTGTACCATCCCCTTTGATTGATGAGTTGTTAGATGAGTTACATGGGGCAACCATATTCTCTATGATTGATTTAAGGTCTGGATACCATCAGATATTAGTACACCCTCCTGACATCCACAAAACAACCTTTAAAACTCATCATGGGCATTTTGAGTTTAGAGTAATGTCATTTGGTTTGACCAATGCACCTGCAACTTTTCAAGCCTTCATGAATCAAGTTTCTTACCCTACCTTAGAAAATTCATCTTAGTGTTCTTTGATGACATTCTCATTTACAATTCCTCTTTTGACCAACACCTCAACCACCTAAAACTCAACATTTTTTGTTTTGAGGACTCATAGTTTATTTGCAAAATTTTCTAAGTGTTTTTTTGGCCAACAACAATTAGAGTACCCTGGACATGTAATTTCTGCTGATGGGGTATCCGCTGACCCTACTAAGATAAAAGCCATGGTCCATATGCCTACTCCCTCTACATTGAAACACCTAAGAGGATTCTTGGGTTTCATAGAATATTATAGGAAATTTGTCAGAAACTATGGGCATATTGCAAAACCTTTGCCTGATTTACTAAAGAAGAATTCATTCTCTTGGTCTACTTCAGTTACATAGCCTTCCAGGAACTTAAACATGCCATGTCTTCCACTCCTATTTTAGTATTGCCTACTTTTCCTCTCTCTTTTACATAGAAACTGATGCAAGTTCCAGAGGGGTAGGGCTTGTGTTAACCCAACAAGGACATCCTATTGCTTACTTTAGCAAGTCTCTATGTCCAAGAAATTTAGGTCTATCAACCTATGAAAAAGAGTTGTTGGCCATAGTCATGGCTGTAAATAAGTGGAGATCTTACCTTCTAGGATCCAAAATTTTCATCCTAACTGATCATCAAAACATCAAGTACTTCCTATCCCAAAATGTCACTACATTGTTACAACAGAGGTGTCTTACAAAGTTGCTTGGATATGATTATGAAATTGCTTATATGAAAGGGACTGAAAATAATGCAGCTAATGCTCTGTCAATAAGGGATTCTGTGAATAGTTTATTGTTGGCCCTATCCACTGTGGAGCCTCAATGATTGTAGGATGTAGTACTCAATTATAGTATTGATGATATAGTCTAGTCTCTGATCACAAGGTTGCTAGTCAACACTCAAGTTGCTCCCAATTTCTCTTTGAATAATGGACTGCTACGCCATAAAAACTGTATGTACATTGGATCCGATGGGAACTTGAAGTCTCAAATACTCAATACCATTCACAACTCTGCACTTGAAGGACATTTAGGAATTCAAGCTTCCTATCAAAGATTGAAGCAACACTTTTATTGGCCAGGGATGAAGCAACAAGTCATTACATTCATCACTAGTTGTGATATCTGTTAGAGAAATAATTCTGACCAGACTGCATATGGGGGTCTTCTGCAACCATTACCTATTCGAGAACAAGCATTGTAGCATATTAGTATGGACTTTATCGAAGGCCTTCCTTCTTCTAATGGTAAGTTTGTCATTTTTGTAATGGTGGACAGGTTGACTAAGTATAGCCATTTCTTGGCACTATCCCACCCATACACTGTTTCCATGGTTGCTGACACATTTGTTCAGTCTGTCTACAAGTTACTTGGCCTACCATCCTCAATAGTGTCTGATAGAGACAAGATATTCTTGAGTGTTTTTTGGCATGATCTGTTTATTGCGTTGGGTACTTCATTAACAATGAGCACTGCTTATCACCCCCAATCAGATGGACAAACGGAGAGGATTAGTGCTTGTTTAGAGAATTATCTCAGATGCATGACTGGACACGCACCTAATAAGTGGTCTAAATTTCTCTACTTGGAAGAATATTGGTTCAAAACATCCTTCCACACTAGTTTTCAAACTACTCCATTCCAAGCTCTGTATAGGCACTCTCAACCCCTCTTAGCCTTACCTCCACTTTCCACTCTCACCATTCAAAAATCACTTATCTGAAAGAGAACACATGTTACAGATCATGAAGGACAATCTCCACAAGGCTCGGGAAAGGATGAAGCTCTACGCTGACTGCCATAGAATCGAACGAGAGTTTACAGTAGGTGACTGGGTATATTTGAAATTATAACCCTACCGCCATACATCAGTACAATTAAGTCAGAATTTAAAGCTTTCAGCCAAGTCTTATGGCCCCTTTTAGGTGCTCGAACGCATTGGCAAGGTTGCATATCGACTTCAACTTCCAACATGGTCCAAAATCCACCATGTTTTTCATGTATCACAACTCAAAAAGAAGCATGGTTCTACTAACCTAAGCTCCCACAACCTTTCTATGGTCGATAACAATGGCACTTTTGTTGCCCAACCTATCGCCATCTTAGCTCGCTGTATAGTTCCTCACCACAATCAAGCACTCACCCAAGTACTGGTTCATTGGTCCAATTCATCTGCAGACGAGGTCACTGGGGAAGATTGGCCACACTTCCTTGCTCAATTTCCAGACTTCAATCCTTGAGGACAAGGATGTGCCGAAGGGGAAGGTAATGTCATGAACGGTTTGTTGAGGAAATTGTATTTTTGATTATTATGTTTGCTTATCTTTCTCTATGCACTCTTCCAATTGATATTTGTATCAAAAAACTGATGATAGCATCAAAGAGAGTTCAAGTTGATAAGGGGTTGTTTATGCAAATTTGAATTAGATGGGCATAAACTTGGAAAAGTAAAAGATTGGATTGATAGATGAGGGTCTAGCCCAAAGGCCAAAGTAAGGGATTTGGGATGACCACATTGTATGTAAGGGATTTAGGATAATCCCATTGTTTGTAAAAAAAATTGTACGTCAGGGGTGGTCCAGTCGAACTAGTCATCTTCTTCATCAACTTCCACTTCTGTGCCGTTTTCGTTGTTTTGATCTTGACCCCATTGTTTTTTGTTGTTGTTGTTTATTTGAGAAAATAAGACTTATCCACTTAGGAAACTTGGTTGTAACTCTGGGTTTCATTGTAGCAGCAGCTGGGGGGGGGGGGGGGGGGGGGGGGGGGGTTGGGTTTTGTTAATCAAGAGCTCATCTTTTATGAAGCAGTTGTGTTTTGAGAGGAATAGAAGAGTGGGGTTGTTGAAAAATTGGTGCAGTGGTTCATTGGGAGTGATAGGGAAGGAGGAAGAGGTGGTGGGGGGTCTTCGAAGAAGATTACAAGAGAAGGGGTTGAATTTTACAATAATGGGGATTTTTATGAAGGGGAATTTCACAAAGGGAGGTCCAATGGGAGTGGCGTCTACAAATACTTTGTTTATGCGAGGTATGAGGGGGATTGGATTGATGGGATTGAGAGTTGGGCAAAGGGAAGTAGGTATAGAGGGTAGTATAGGCAAGGGTTGATACATGGTTATGGGGTTTATAAGTTCTACACACAGGATTATTATGTTGGAGAGTGGTTTCATGGCCAGTCATGGGGTTGGTGTTTAGACTTGCTCTGATGGGAGTCAAGCGAGGGAAAACCCAAATCAAAGCTATTTTGAGAATTCTTTTTTTTTTCGATACACTTCATCCTTGTTGTGAGTTAAGTTTTGAGCGTCTGTGTCGACACTGGATTTCAAACTCTTGACAAACTTTCTCACCTTTTCGATGATGAGAATTCTCTCTCTTGCTGAATATATTCAATCAAAGGTTAAAATCTCTAATCACTCTCCATCTTCAATACTCTTTGTTTCTTGATTTTGAATAAACTCATTTTTCTCGATTTGAATGCTTAGTAGTCCAGATTTCTATGTTTTCCAAGTTCGATCAGTTTCTCTCTAGGTTTTGTAGTTGTGTTGAATTACTGATTTGAATTTCTGGATGATTTGTTATGTGTTGATTATTAGGTAGCAAAGCTGAATCATATTTTGAAGAGGAACGGACAAATCGAGCCGGAGAGTGAAAAAAATGTGGCTTCTTCAAACTTCTTTGCGACGAATAGAAGGAGAAGAATCACTTGAAGCTTGTTTTTTCACGGCAATTGGTAACTTGAAACTTCAGTTTCCTGTTTGATTTTGTACTTACTAGTTTGTAAATATGTGTTAATGTTCAATCCGTGGTCAAAACCCCAGTAGATTGTATCGTGGAAGAAAATTTGCTATGCTTGTTGAAGTTCTTTGGTTTTGTAAGAGTAATACATCTAATTTTGTTTTGTTAAAGATCAAAGTCTTTTGGGAGGTTTGTATTTGTTTTACTGTTGATGGTTTAGTATTGCACTGATTTGATTCTAAACAGTTTCTGTCTCAGTTAGTATCTCACAAGGAAAAAAAAATCAATTGATGAATAAGTAGGCATTTTTATCAGCTCAATTTCAAGCAATCTAACTACATTTTTCCGCGTATAACTGTTCATTTAAGGTTGTTATTGCAGTTGTGAAGCTATCAGTTTATGTAAATATGTTTCAGACCAAAATATTATGTAAATATGCTAGATTAATGATTATGACTTCAGGGTGTTGTTGAGGGTGCATTGGAACGCACACTACAAAAAAAAAGCCCTTTAATAGCGGTTCAAAAACGCTATGGTATCCTACCATAGCGTTTTAGTAACCGCTATGTCTGTCGACGCTATAATAGACCCTGAGTCTATTATAGCGGTTTAAAACCGCTATAGAAAGTTTGGCTTTTATAGCGTTTTAAAAACGCTATTGTAGATCCTTAAAACCGCTATAGTAAAGTCTACCATAGCGTTTTAAAAACGCTATGGTAAGTATACATAGCAAAATTTTTTTTTTTTTTTTTTTTTGTTTTTTTTGCTATCAACTGTTAATTATTTTCAACTCAAAAGTATAAACATTCGCATTATAGAATCCAAATAGGATCAATAACAACAAAATTATAATTTTTTTGCTATCAACTCAAAATTATAAACATTCGAATCATCATATATTGTACTATTGGTGGACATTGACATTATAGAATCCAAATAGGATCACTAAGAACAAAAACAGTTGTTTGCTTGCAGCACTTGTAACCCCAAATAGTATAAACATTGACATTATAGAATCCAACAGTTTTTTTTTATGCTGCTGCTGCTGATGCTGCTGCTGCCTTGCTGATGCTGCTGCTGATGCTGCTGCTACGCTGAATTGCTGCTGCTGCTGCTGCTACGCTGAACTGTCGCAGCGTTGGTTGGAGGTACGCTCGGGTCGCAGAAACGCGCGTGTGCTGCGTGCTCTATGGAAATGTACTCCAAGCAACCAAGCAACAGTGGCCTTAGCCTTGCATTCACCAGTGGTTACAAAGAAATGATCATATAAATTTGTGAGCTCAACCACAATATTTTCCTTTGCAGCTTTTCGTAACATTGCCAAATACCTGATAGAGAAAGCGATTCTAACTGACTTGCATTTTTAACACTGTTCCTGGTGTGGACATTGTTTGGAGCAGGTTTAGGCTGTGAAAACATACATAATAATAGTTTAGAAGGTTTCTATACATAATAAAGTACAGATAATTAACAAGGTTCCTGGTGACTATACCCTGTGGCCCCGACCCATTATGCCACCTATTTCTTAAAGACTGTTGATTAACAGGCATGCTCTTCATGAGGTGTCAACAAAACCAATTGAAACACTTTTGTATCCATATGACATTTCATTCATGTTTGACAGACTCACAGTCTTCACTACACCTATAGAGGTTTTGAAATACAGAAATCACATCCCAAGAAATCAAGTGTCATTTCATAAAATACCAATTTATATTAATGGTCCTTCATCATTAATTCAAAGACCACATTATGGGGTTTAACACGGCAAATATTCAATAGATGTGATTTTAATGGGAAAGATATCACCTCTCCCAAAACACCAATGCATTTGAAACCTCCATGTCAATGTGACAGAGTGCTACAACCTCAGCTACTGCTACAACCTGGTTTTGGTCTGTGGTCAGCAAGGAGAAATCATCGTTACAAGAGTCCTCAACTTGAATGTGAAGAGTGCTACTTTCATCAGATATCTCATCCAAGGGATCAGAAGAGTGATTTTCCAGGGAGTCCCCTCCATCTAACACAGAAGATGTTTCAACTGGTTTTGATGCTACTTCCACTTTTTGTTTTTTTTTTTTTCCAGTTTGGACTCTAACCTATTAACATGTCTAAATGCAACAACAATTCACAAACTATCAATGTATAGACTATTTAGCTAATAAACATTCCAATCTAAAACGAATCCAATCAAAATTCGTACATAATTCGCATTAGCATGCAGAAATGTGTATATAACTAAATATATATTTTCGATAAAGCATTCAGAAACAACATGGTGAATGTTTCTACTTTATCTATGTGTATCCTTGTCCTTGTAAGTTTCAAATGAATGTTTCGACCATTTTATCACAGTGCCGTAGATATGAAATATTTCCACACTATTAAATAATTCAAAGAGATGGAACATCTCTAAAACAGAAATTGTCATCTACAAAATACAAATCTTTACTCACCTTACGAACAACTTTTGCTGTAGCAGCTACACCTTTATCAATGAAATATCCCAAGAAAGTTGGGTCAGCAACACGAACCTGTTTCGCCAATCAATAAATAGATTAAGATGAATAACAATTCCTGAAAATGCATGCTAATGGCACCAAGTAATGAAGGATAAGGTCTTACCAATGCATTATCTACTCCATAACAATCCACGTATCTCATACCTCTCACAGCCATATGTTCTAACAAGTTTGAAGTTTTTAGAGCTGAAACATTTACAATTTTGCACAAACGTTATAAATGAGAAAGGAGCAAACAATCCCAACTTGAAGTTGAAACACTGAAATCAGTACTTACCAGAATATACTCCACCATTTCCATCAGGAGCCTTTGCAACAATGTAGTCACAAAATCAACGAACTCTGAAATTTTGATTGTCATCACGTTTTCTCTAAATTTCATAGGGAAAATGATTGAATGAAACATGACTACTCAGTTTGGAGTGCCATGTCTGTGTCAAACACCCCGAGACAATACGATAACCCCTCGATGTGTAGGGCACGACATCTTAAGTGTGATGACACCCTGACTCCAGAGGAGTGGAGGAGTAACATTCACACCTACTTAAGAAATGTCCAGCACAGATCAGCCTAGTAATGTTACCTTTACACGATCAGAATCAGACAACATCTTTGACATAACATCTTTGCCTAGAAGCTAAGTAACAAATTCAGTTACAGGGAGAGGCTCAATAAATGTTGCCGAAGACATGTCTGTAAGAGATAAATAAGATTGAAATCAGAAGGAGAAACACCAATTATGAAACAATGAAAAGAATAACTAATTCCTCATATCAGTTACATAGGCTGACTTGCTGTCACATACCAATATTTAGTGATAAGCCCATCTGTGTAGGTCTTATACTCTGGTAGAAACCACATCAGGACTCCAAACCCTCTCCAAGCCAATGAGGCTTTCGTATATCAGGTGAAAAAATGATCTCCCAACAGAACATTACCTTAAATATGCAAAGGTTTTAGTAAGAATTAGAGCTCAACTAGGCAATATGTATTGTATTTTCTACAATTAGATTCAAGAAGATATGCTTCCTAGAACTTGTGTACCTTCTGTTGGAGAGTTCCCTTAACACAATGTCAAGAATCTGAAGGGCTTCTTGTGGAGCATCCGCACATTTCCCAGCTAGGAATTGGCCTAAATGATGCATGTTCGCACAAGTGAAATAACTTGATTGCTACTTTGTATTCCCTTTCTCTTCTGAGAAAATCAGTAACAATTGAGTATTTACTCCATTAAACCAGAAAACAACCCATCAAGGACACCATAATTTATTCTAAAACGTCACTTTCATCAGATTTTTTGCCTCCTCTACCCCTTCTCCTCCCTCTCTTATTTGCTGGAGGTGAATTGCTGTGAGAGGTTTTGGGATTCCGGGGTTCTTGAGATGGTGGTCCTTTGCAATTTTGAGAAGTTTTTTGGGGTTTTTGGAATTGATTCATGCAGGTTTGCACTTGTGGTTTGATCACAAGGTGCTCCTCTGAGCTCTCCTTCATCTGCCTTATGGGCATGGTGACTCAAATTTGTGTCCCAAGCCAAAGAGAAAAACTTTGCCTTCACCAACTTCACAAGTGTGTATCTCTTTTACTCTTCCCTTATCTTGTCTTACTTGGAAGCACATTGAGGTTCTAAACTATTTGTACTGCAAAATCTAAAGAAGCAGATAATGACGAGGAATCTCTCCCATCATTCCAAAATCAAAATATGCAAGGGAACCATCATCTATAGCAACTAGGTTCCCTGGGTGTGGGTCAGCATGGAAAAACCCCACCTCTAGTAATTGTCTGAGAGAGCAATAAAGTCCCTGCAAAATCAAATTAAAAATTATTGAACTTGCAGCATTGTACAAGCTTTTGCAAGAAAATTTATTTTATGTTCTTCGCCCCTATAAAAATGATGCAAGCCAATGCAACCATAACAGTAGAGAAAAATAAAACATTCGGCCTTTTTAATCTGAATTTGTTACTTTTTCCCGCAAACAACTGCTTAGCGCAAATGATGTAGCACCCCTTCTCATTGTAGGAGGTTGCTGAATCAATGCTTGAATACATGATAACCAAGGGAAACTACCTGGTTATACTATAGCTTTTAAGAGAAAACCACAAACCAAATAGAAGGGCAATGGGAGTTACTTGTATAGGAACCATAGAGAGAAGCGAAGCGCTCGACATTATGTCCCTCAAGTAAGTAATCTATTTCTTCAAACATGTGCCTGACCTGCACATCCCTGCATGATGCCCCAAGGTAACATGCCACCGACAAATAACCCTTTTTTTTAATATCAAATATTCCCCACTAGGAAATACGTTGCAACAGAGAAAGGAACAATTATCAAACCAGCGAATATGAATTTCTGCAGAAACGCCCCACCATTGCCAATAGATGAGCAAGTTTGAAAAAAGTTAAAAATGGAACAGGATACCACTCATCATAGTTTACTATGCTCTTCAACAAAAGGAAAGAAAAAGTGAAATGGTAGCTCACCATTTCAGTGACTGCCACCAAAAGATCCTTTCGAGCCTTAGCAAATCGCTTCAACTGGCCTCCAATCATGTTAAATAGTAAGGCATCAAGGGTCAATAAGAGTGACATACCAGGTCTCTGCACTTTCACTGCTACAAGCTCGCCTGAGTGCAGATGAGCTGCAAATGCCAACAAGAAATGTAAGGGTTTATGTTAGTCAATGACAAATCTAATATACATTTTGAGGAAATAAAAGTATAATGTAAAGAAACGCAAACATAGTTTAAGACAGAATGTCCTCTCATCAGGAAAGCAATTACAAACTCTCTAACCTTTATACACCTGCCCTAAGGATGCAGCTGCTATGGGTTCAGAGCTGATGTCTGCAAATATTTTCGAAATTGGAGCACCCAACTGGGACTCGATGGACTTAATGGCAACAGTAGTTGGAAATGGAGGTATTTGATCCTAGCATCGAGGAAAGTTTCAAGCATTAAATGTTGTGATCTAGAAATCTGCACAGCACATCAATCACTTGCTCACACATCCCAATTTTCAGAAGTTGGTTAATAGGGCAAGGAAGCTAATTTACCTGTAATTTAGCAAGTTCCTGGCAGTAAACAGTAGGTAAAATGTCTGGCCGAGTGCTCAGAGCCTGTCCAAGCTGGCCAAACAAATAAAAATGTAAGATATCCCCAGCAAGGAATCCAAGAATAACCTAGCACTGCCTCTAAAACATGAATAGACAACCATCAAAATGATGATGAAATAAATAGGGAAGAAAGTACTTGACAAACCAAAATCCAAAGTGTTTCCTCAATTGCTTCATCACTCAATTTTTCACTTCCGCCCTTTTTGAGAATATTATCACAAAAAGTGGCCAATAGCTCTGTACTTGAGCTGCCAGCAACTCCCTTATTGCAGAACACTTCAAAGGCCTCTTTGAGTGCCTAGAATATGAAAGCAATAACGTAAGGAAAATAAGGACATAATATTAGGGACAAGATTCAGTGTCCAATACAAACCTTGTGGAAAAGATTAT
Organism: Berberis vulgaris; assembly: GCA_963556465.1. Taxonomy (NCBI): domain Eukaryota; kingdom Viridiplantae; phylum Streptophyta; class Magnoliopsida; order Ranunculales; family Berberidaceae; genus Berberis; species Berberis vulgaris. Next base: position 31,525,706 of record OY747132.1, on the reverse strand, counting down.
GATTCTGGAAGCACTCATTTACATATGCCAGATATTTGTCATGCAGCTCAATAACTTTTCTAACAAACACCTGATTACAACAAGATTAAGTCAGTTTTCTAACATATGCCATATACTTTTTTTTTGTCAGATAAGGTCATAGTGTTTCCCTATAAAGGCAGAGTAGCAATGAAGGAGGATCTAAAACCAAACAAGAAATGAGATAAGATTCGATTGAATTTCGAGTAAATTGGATGTAAAGCCAAATGTTGAGAGTCACGTCTATTTACATCCCAAGGTTTAGAATCCAAACTTTCTTCAAACCCCATTATCACCAAATGTTTGAAAACGGTAATTCCAACATCAAAATGATTCAATTAATCAAAAAAAAATAACACAAACTAAACAATAAAGATATGATTTTTATCAAGAAAAAAACACAGATTCGAAGTAAAACCTTCGATGGGGGTGTAGATCTAATGAAATCCTAAAAGACAAATGTAAAAAATGCTATCAGCAAATGCTATCAAAGATGATGTGTTGTGTATTGTTTCATAATCACTAAAGGACAAATCCAAGTTCAAGAATCATGGTATCAATGCATATCTTTGAATAAATATTCCAAAGACTTGATTTGTGAAGACATATACTTACACATGGGCCTGTTAGTGGCCACAGAAGCAATCTTTGAAAACGTGCCATGTCATAGGGTATGAAACTTAATAAGATGTTTCTACTTAAACTAAACCAAAAAAAAAAAATCATATGTCCAAAGTAAGTACAATATATTTAAAACGAAGTACAAAATATCATTTTCTCTAATCACTTCCTTTAGTTTCACAATATTGGGATGGTTCATCTTCCGCAGTGATTGGGAAAAACAAGTAAATAAAAAGATTAAATAATGAATCTTCAAGAGGTCATTAGTGAATAAAATAGGGGAAAAGTAAGGGTTAGAGGAGGAAGGGGGGGGGGGGGGGGGGGGGGGGAGTCATTACCTTTACTTCCCTAAGATTTATGCATTCCTCCCAAGAATAATACTTTTTCATCTTTTTGATTGAGACCTATCAAGCAATGCAACATCTTCAGTATAAGAGTAACCAAGGCCATAAGAAAACATCATTTATTACTACATACAATTTTGCCTGTTTGTCTATTTATTGCTCGCCAAACACTTCCGAAAGTTCCATCTCCAACTTCCTTAATAATCTTGTACCTATAGTAGCAAAGAGAAATCATTATAAACTGACATCAAATGAAATGTTTCATTATAAACTTCCTTAATGTCATGCATACATGTTGTCCACTAATTGTACAATGTACTATAGTGAAGGATTGTCCATAATTTCAGCAGGTGGTACACACAATATCACAACATATTGGCCACAAATGCAAACATAAAGATAAATTTGGACAAGTGAAACAACTTAATCCATCTCTATCATCAAATGTGACTAAACTTGCTTTAAAAAAGGTGAAATGGCTGTATGTGATGCACCTTGGTCATGTTTTGAAACAACTCTATCAAAACTTGGTAGAAAAGACTCTTATTTTGGATGTTTTGGAAATCTTGGTGTTCAAACATTGAGGGCTTAGTTCAAAACACAAAACATCCAACTAGTTCATTACCCCTAATTGAACCAAAAGTAAAGGTAAACTAAATAGATAAAATGTAATATGCAAATCTACCTTAGAACCCAAGCTTGGTTCCGCACCAGTGAACACAAGGTATTTCACATTGTACCTAAAAAAACACCCAAAACAAATCACCAATTCAGAAAACCAATTGAACACAAGGTGTTTGACGAAAAGACAAAGAAAGAACAAACGAAAAAAAAAAATTGGGGTTTTGATTTTGAGTAGACAAAGAAAGAACCAACCTTTGTCTTGTTGGAAAACCAAGATAAGCAAAGGAGTTCAATAATTGTTGAATGCAAAGAACAACAACTAACTCAAATAAGATTCTTATTATAAGCAGACAAACATAATTCCATGAGAACTCGGTAAGCTATGGGGATAGATCTTCTCAACTTTATTGATAACACTTACAATTCACCAAAACGAGGAAAAAAAGCCCCAAATCCAAAATCAAACACCAAAACTCCTAAAACCTTTTGACAACCAAAATCACAAAAATCTTCATGTACCAAGACCTGAGAGTTGAAATCGAATCCCTCAGAACACTGAACCATAACTAAAATTCACTAATCTAGTAAAACCGAGAGAACAAAGCAAAAGATTTATGAATCGCTCACCTTGAGGAAGGAAAATAATGTCTGCAGTAACCTATGCCCACCTAGTCGAAATGAAAAAAAGAATTGTGGAGATCGTAGTCATTTAGGCGAAACAGGTTGGTCGTTGACAGCACAGGGAGATCAATAGGAGAGGGAGAGCGATCGAAGAGGGGGAGCAGAACGGTGAGGGAGATGAGAGCAGTCGGAGAGGGAGAGGGAGAGGGAGAGGGAGATGAGAGCAGTCGGAGAGGGAGAGGGAGATGCTTCGGCTTCTGCTTCCTTCCTTCCTTCCTTCTTTCTCTGTTCTGTTTTGTTTCTCTTTTGTTTTTTTTTTTTTGGTTTGGATCGAGCGGGAGCTTTGGCGCCCCCAGCGAATTACTCTCGCCCACATTTGATAGCCTTTCACAATTGAGAAAATTCCCTTTCATAGCACTTTCTAAAAAACCGCTATTGTCATGTGCTATCTATCACCATTTGTGTTGTAGTGGCAGTTCAGATCTGAAACACGCAATTGGATAAATTATTCCATTAGATGAGCTTTGCAGGCGTTTATTACCATTGAGTTGTTGTAAATGAGTGTTTTTTTTCCTTAGTAAACTTTGATTTATATGAAGGGTATGTTTAGTTGCACGGAAAATAGTCATGAAAATTAAAATTGTTTTCATGAATTCGATTCCGAGTCTTTCTCTCGGACTTGGATTCCCATGAATAGTGAAAAAATAGTCTTATAAAGAATCAATTTTTTTGTCAATAAATAAACAATCAAACAACTGAAATTTACGTGACAAAAGAAAATGGCTAAGCAAACATACCCGAAAAAGTTCTCCAAAAATTAAAAGGGATATTTTCTTTGTAAAATATTTTGCTATAAAATAATGGAAGTAGGGGACTTATCATGTCATAATGGAAAATCATGAAATGCTAACCACTACAAATTATTTAATATTTTAAAACTTTTCTCTAAACACAATAATACATTAAAAAAAAAAAAGATGCTTTTCTTTCTTCATATGATTTCCAACGTGTGGGAGCCTAGGGCGGCTGCCTCATGAGCCACACACCAAAAGAAGAAGAAAATTCAGAGCAAACAGCTCTATTAGCTTTCCAAGGTCTTCCACCAGAGTTTATTTTTTAACTAATAGAAGTCCTATATCAGAAATTCTAAATGGCGAGGAAACCATCGAGGGGGAGGGTGTGACTGCTCACCCCCCTTGAGATGCATGTTTGCGCCATCAAGATGTGTAGCAGCGCAAATTTCGAGGGAAATGAGTGGTAAAACCCCTCTCCTTCGCTGGTTTCCTCGACAATAAGAAAGGTTCATCCTATATATAAACATCCAATAATTCTAGTCAGCCTTGTGTATTGGCATTTTTTGGGTTTTTTTTTTGTTTTTTTACAATTTCACCCTTTCTATAAATGATGTTTGTCGTTGTGTTTTAAAGATGATAGGTAAAAAGTGTAAAAAAAAACAAAAAAAATGCTAAAAAAATTCAACAAACATGGCTGACTAGACTTACTCATAAACATCTCCTACTGAACCTTTCTCTGCATACACACAAATTAGCTTTGCTTTGACTAGTTTCTTTAAACACCCAAAGATGGTGGTGAAGGTGCATAGTGCATGTATGTTTCAGCGACAAGACGAGTTCTTGCTTGCTGATTGAATTCAAAAGCGTACATCTTGATATGCTCAAAGGGGAGCACAAGAATCCCGAATTTCTCAAATTACAGGTAACAACATATGCATTCACAATGCATTGTTTTGCTACTTGTGAATTATTTATCTCTTTGACTAAAATCATTAATCTAATTGCAGCCCTTTGGAGTAATCCCAGTGATACAAGATGGGGACTTTACTCTCTTTGGTAAGCAGTCTCATGCCATCAAATCAAGTTAATTACTTATATTTGGAGATCCTTGGTTAATGAGTGTTTTGTGTTTTTGTGTTTTTGCTAAGAAAGTTGAACTAACAAAATGGTTGAAAATTTGTCAATATACAATCAGATATTAATGTTTAAGATCCTAAATTGGATATTGACTTGTGGGGGTTTAATTAGGATCCAATTTGATAATTTTATAGATTGGTTTTGGAGCTTCAGTGATCTGACGAATTAAAGACCTGAACCGTTATGATAACTTATTGACTAGTTTTGGACCTTGATGATTTGATTTACCTGATGCAACAACTTCACATACATACCGAAATCAATTTGATCCAAGCTTCTGTGACTTCTTAACAGTGGATGAAATTTGAAATTGTTGTGCAGAGTCACGGGCTATCCTAAGGTATTATGCGGAGAAGTACAAATCACGGGGGACCAATCTAATAGGGAATGATGTAGAAGAAAGAGCTGTTGTTGAACAATGGCTGGAGGTTGAAGCACAGAACTACGATCCACCCATTTACAACCTAGTAGTGCATCTCATCTTCCATCCTAAAATGGGTGTCCCTATGGACATGAAATTGGTTGAAGAGAGTGAAGAGAAACTTGCGATAGTGTTTGATATTTATGAAGAAAGACTCTCCCAGAGTAAGTACTTAGCTGGAGACTTCTTTAGTATGGCTGACTTATCACACCTTCCATTCACTTATTATTCAGTGAATGATATAGGGAAGGACTACATGGTAAGGGACAAGAAGCATTTGAGTGCATGGTGGAATGAGATTAGTAGCAGGCCAGCTTGGAAGAAGGTTCTTGAACTCTAAGACATCATCTATCCTCTCTTCATCTGTTGCTCTTTGGTTCTTGTCTTGTGTCTATTGCTAAATGGTAACTTGATTCTCCAGTCTCCACTTGGGGTTCAAGATAGTTTCTTTCTGCTTTGTTCTAGCTTGTACGGTCATATTGAGAACTTTTAGGACTATGACTCTTGTGGGCTTTCAGCTTTGCTACAGAGCGAGGGAGGGAGCGAGGGATGGGTGGTAACCACCCATCCGCCTCGAGATAAGCGCATCAGATTGGAGATGCGCGATTGCACTTATCTCGGGGCGGATGGGTGGCTACCACCCATCCCTCGCTCCCTCCCTCGTTCCCTCCCTCGACCCCTAGAATTTTCCAATGGTTAATAATAAAGATTCAGTAAATACCAATAATATTCATGTCTGAGAGTTTTGCATTTTATAGATAATGTCTCCCGTGTCAGAATTATACGTGAGAATATCAAACAATGCACTAATCATAACACTGCTAAAAAGTTGAGACAATCAAAATAGAAAAAAAATTCGGTAAACTTGGAGTCAAAAGATTAGATCAAAAGGATTCCATTCAGAAGTTTGCACAAGATACAATGTGCTATGGGATATGATGATACACCGAAACGTCCTTTCATCTACACCGTACATGTGTCATGATGATCTCAAGGAATAACATGCTCAAGCATCAGTCTAGCACTAATCCGGCCTAAGCGGCATTAAGCTTGCAAAGTGCAGTCGGACCCGAATTGTTGTGTCCCGCTAAGCCCACACGTCTCACAACCATCCCTAATACTCGTGAGATACATTGAGGCAAGTATCTCGGGGATCAATTTTGAATGGGTAAGCCATCAGTACTTTGTCTCCAACTAGAAAGTGAATACCAGATTACACATCGTACGTGGAAAATTCTATGTATGGACAACATTCCAATGGGGAGCTATCTCCCGCGTATCTAGCAGCACGGGTCTAACATGAAAACTTCCTTCGACAAGACGACTCCTAGTTAGAGAAGGATCTCCAGGAAGATCTTTTTCCCTAAACTACGCCACCGATGGCCTAGCCAAACCGGGACTCCAATACTATAAATAAGACAGGAGGTTGGTGAATACATGCACACTACAAATTCCCTGTTTAGAGCTTTAAGCCTTCCTCGGAGCCTTGCCCGACATAAGCATCGGAGTGCCATCAGCCACCACAACGATGGTCCATGGCTCACATGCATTCCTTGTGCTGGTCAGCAGGTCAAGGTCAAACAGAAAGCAGAAATCAACTGCATCAGTTTGGCGCCGTCCGTGGGGATGACAAAGTTCCTAGCAAAACATTGACATCATCTATCTTCAGAGTTCAGGAAGATGGTGACTACCAGATCCCGTAACAATGGAGACCAGGGGACACATCGAACGCTCATACTAGCGTTGTACCACCGCTTCCAGCAGTACCGATAACACAAAGGGAGCAGGCTCGCACCCCTGTGCTTGCGGCGGCCGCAACGGATCCTAGGATGGATCTGCTTTCATCCCAGATATAGCAGATCGCGAAAGAGGTGGAGATCCTCACTCAGCAGAACCTTCCACCCGCTGATGGAGATCAGGAACAACACATACCTCAATATCCAGATGATAACAGAGAGTAGGCGCAAGAGAGTCAAGCCCCCGCCGGTTCTCATTGTACTAGAGGTGGCGGCGCGGCCAACTGAGATTCAGCTTTCAGGGCCGGCAGCTTTCAGGGCCGACAGACCCGCCACGCAAAACCCCCTCCGTTGAGGGGCTCACAACCCATATGTGTTGTACAACCTTTCTGTTCCCCCGTTCATGAACCACATCATGAACAATGCTTTGTCAAAGAAATTTAGCCCTCTAAGCTTGAGTTCTATGACGGGACTTGTGACCACTTGCGCCATTATCACGACGTGATGACGCTCAAAGAAGGTTATGAATCTGTGTTGTGCAGAACAGTCCCTACCAGCTTGAAGAAGTCAACGTTGACCTGGTTCCATAGCCTCCTGCCAAAGTCAATCAACTCGTTCAGGACACTGGCCAAAGCATTCCTTACATTCTTTGTTGGCAGCCAACGGATCAGGAAGGGCCCGCACTATATACTCTCCCTAAGGCAAAAGCCAAATGAGACGTTAATGGAATACATCATGCACTTCAATGATGAGCTGACGCTCATTGGCGGCTGCAGCGACGATACCTCCGTTACAACTTTTACTGCGAGGTTAAGGAGGGGAAAGTCTTACGACTTCCTCACCCTAGAACCCCCCATTGATATGGCAGACCTCCTGAAGAGCGCCTGATAGTCTCGTAATTAATAAATAACACATCCCTTAATTTATATATGTTGGTGTTTCGATTATTATATTTTATTATAATTATTTTGTTTTCATGTCTTTGTAGAAATTTGAGCGTGAACGATAAAATCGCATTAAGGCGACAAATTGAGGAATGATCAATTGGTTGATTCTAGAGGTGGTACAAACTAGCGGGTCACATATCTAAACTTAACCTAAACAAACCTAAGTCCATCTAATTTAACCTAAGCCCAAGCCCAAAAGCTGACCTAGAAACCCAAGCCCAACCTTACAAGGAAATAGGAGAGCCCTATTTAGGTTTCTTTCTTCCTTTCTCTAGAAGGGATTTCATTTTCCACGTTTCTGTCTCCTTCTCTCTTTTTCCAGCCACCACGCCACATCCACCCTGCCGGCGATCCTCGTTCGATAGGAGGACCGACAACGCGATCATCCCGCTATCACCACCTCCTACTCTTCCTCCACCATCAAGCCTCACGTCCTCGGGCAACGAAATAGGGAGCACCTCCCTATCCTCCCCGTCACGTTCCTATCCCTCTCTCTGTTCCTTCGTTTCAGCCAAAGAAGCCATCGCCCCTCTTCTTCCCCTGTTTTCGTATTTATTTCTTCACTTCACCACCGTCCAGCAGCCACACCGCCGAGCACCACCATCATCCATCACGTCCTCGCGCACGAAATAGGGATCACTTCCCTGTCCTCCACGTCTATTTCCTTCCCGCTCCATCACGCCAAACAGCCCACGCACGACCACTGTCCAGCGCACCACCACGCCACCTTGCAACAAAGCTCCACCGCCCATGTTCCTCTCCTCCTTCTCTCGTCCCTCTGTTGTTTCTCTATCTTGTCTTGTCTTTGTCTTCCTTCCACGAGCCACCATCACCACCATCAGAGCCAATTCCCACCGCCTTCAGCCACCATAAAACAGAGCTCGCAAGCAACCCTGCTCCTCTCCCGTTCATCCTTTCTTCTCTCTATCTCGTGTCTCCCTCACCATCTCTCTTTCACTTGTAGGTACCGGAGCCAGTCTGAAGAAAAATAAAGCTCGCGAGGAGTGAAGAGGAAGCAACAAAGCAAGGGAGCTTTCTCTGGAGACAAAACGCAGGAAGAAACGCGGGATGCATTTGCAGCTATTCGCTATTGGTACCCCCAGGTCCTGTCAGAGCCACCACAGTGCATTTGCAGCTATTTCTCGGGATGCATGTTCATGCTGAGATGGATTCCACCTACACCAGTGTTGTGACGTCACCCACCATGATCTTCTAGACCCCACGTCGAGGCGAAGATGAAACCACAGGGTTTCCTAGAGTTTGTCGTATCTAAATTTATTGTTTTCTATATGCTTGAATGTTAAATACAGTTGATTTCTGAATTTCAATAATTTTCTTTCATCGATTATATCCGAAATAATTATCTAGACTAATCGGTCGTTAGAAGTTTCCTTTGTTGATATTCGAAGTCTACTTTAATAAATTAATTTAAATCTGTGATTGTGTGTGCCGTAAGAAGACATGCAATGCTAGGGGTTTATAATTAGTTAAAATAAACCTGTGATTGTGTGTGTCGTAGAAAGACATGAAATGCTAGGGGTTTATGCCTTTGCTGAAAGCAATTGCAAATGTAGATTAATCTTTAGATTAGTCGTGTTGATTCTTGAAAACAATAATTTATATTACAAGAATCTCGAAGAACCTGTGGTGGATTCGATGTCTTGGTCCACTCTCTTATCATCTTACCAGTTTAATTTTAGTTGTCAATTTAGTAATTTTCATCTGCTGCAACCCCAACTCTAAATTAGTTTAAATAAGTCATAGAATTCGACTGTCTCGTCAATCCTCGTGGGATCGACCTGTATTTGTCGTTGTCTACTAGTTAGACAGTCGTGCACTTGCGGTATTATAAGTAGGGTTTATTAGCTTATTAATTTAGGCTAATAAAATCTCCATCAGCGCCCAGAGATACATCACTTTGGATGAAATGATAGCGGCTAAGAAGGAAACTGAAACAAAAAATAAACCCTCGGGAGGGAGACAGAAGGGAGGGAAAAAACAAGAAAATGACGATAGAAACAAACGGAAGCACATCGACGGCAGGTCGGACTCTAGTTGTGCCAGGCTAGAAAAATCTTCCAACTATGTCGGGTCCAGGACCATAACCCCCTGAACTCTAGCTTGACACGTCATCAATTCCATGAAGAATTGGGAGGTCTAAAATGGTCTACGAAGTAGCGCAGAGACCCCTCCAAACGCGACAACAACAGGTATTGCTCGTTTCACAAGGAGGGTGACCACGACACCGGCTGTAAGAGTCTCAGGAGCGAAATCGAGTATTTGATTCGAAAGGGCAAGCTGAAGAAGTTCTTGAGCTCGGAAAAAAGACAGGACCTGGCAAGGGAAAGAGGAGAGGTTGTCAAAAAAATCGAAAATGAGGCTCCAAGCATTATATATGACCTTCATAAAGTCGGACCAGAAGGAAAACAATCAAACAAGTCCCAAAAGCAGACACTCCTTGAGATGCGGGCATAGCCCACCAGCGATGACCGATACGTGTATTACTCGTGAGTACATAGCCCCCCAACTTTGACTTTCACAGATAAAGACCTCGAAGGTGTCTGCACACCGCAAAATGACGTTCTTGTCATTTCAGTCTATATTGCAAGGTGGGAAGTAAAAAGGGCCCTGGTAGACACAGGAAGCTCCCTCAATGTCCTATTCTACAATGCATTCCGCAGCATGGACCTCAAGAAAGAAAACTTAACACCTTCTGACTACCCGCTAATTGGTTTCAACGAAGAAAAATGCTTTTCCATCGGGAAGATAAAGCTAGCAGTGGTGGCAGGAAAGCCATAACTGAGGAAGGTGTTGCTCCAAGACTTAATGGTGGTGGATGCACCGTCTACCTATAACCTCATTTTGGGGAGGCCCTGGCTTCACCAGATGGAAGCAGTGGTCTCCACCCTTCATTAGTGCGTCAAGTATACTGCCAACCACTCAGAGGGAACTATTCGCGGATACCAACCAATGACACGGGATTGCAACTATTTCGTGTTAAAGTAGATAGATTGTTCTAAAATACAGCTCGAGCTCGCCAAACATGTTGATTAGAAGCCAGACGCAAAAACTGGGGAGGAGTCGCTTCTCCCAGATGGGGTCAAAAACCCAGTAGCAGTGGCTCAACTTAGCGAGGGATGACAGTTTAGCATTACAGGTGCGGTTCGCTCTCTAGCCCGATTGAATGTCTGGCCAAGCGAAGAAGTCATCGCAAACGAGAGCACAGTCCCACAACTGTCAGCCGGTGCGGGAGGACCCTCCCACGCAAGGTTTACTATTCAGTAACCTCAACGACGTCGGCGAAACTTGACAATTTTCCGAATGTACTTATGATCCAAGCAAGAGCCATGCAAATTTACTTCATGCCAGATAGCCTCTTTCCGCCAAGAGTCAATATATCCAGTTGTTTAGCTTTCTTTCAGTAGTCAGTTTAGAGGTTTAATTCTTAAAAACTTATCGATATGGACTCATTTGAGAAATAAAAGAGAATTACGCAAACACACTCTATTGATTACTGAAAAGATGTTACAACATTTGCCCAGATGGCGGGTACAAAATATTACAAACTACAATACAAGCATCCAAATTTGATGCGATGTACAATAAAGATTCGATTAAACAATCCGATTTCAAAAGGGGACTCAGAAGTGACAACAAAGGTACCCAAGGTAGACTACGGTACCCACTAGGAATTTCGCTCTGTAATTCCTCTGGAGAAGGTGATTTACGAGCAAGAGCAAATGTACAAAAAGAAAAAGAAAGTGCGTTCTCAATTCAATACTCCGTCAGATCACCTCGCAAGGATGACCTGAAGTGGTACAAAATTAGCAACTCGAGGCCTCGCGACACACCGGACCGAAGCTACAACCAACTCACATGCTCGATCCGCCCAATCAGCCGAGCCTGGGACAAGAATCACAATGAAACAGATCTTGTACACCCACTCGTTGAGGGATGAGAGGGGCGTCTAGGACTCAATGGACCACTCCGATAGGCCATGTCCAACTACACTCCGCCTCACAACTCCGAGTTCCAGCACAGCGCAATGTGTCAAGGCTAGCTAAGGAGGGAGGAAAGCAACCGCTCCAAGTTGGTTGCTGGTGTTATCTCAGAAATTATGAGGTTCGAAGCGTCGACGAAGCACCAACACATAAAAAACATTCTCGTCCCTTGAGAAGAAGTATGTACTTCTTCTTCGCAATACGAAAAGAAATTACAAGGTCTCAATGAACCAATTGGGTGCTCACCCAGAGCGGGTGACCACACATAATAGCAAGTCCTTTCAAGACTCATCGCTGCAAATGTCAAAACATTCAGAGACTCAAATAACAGAAATGCTCTATTAGCCTTCGGACAACCCAAAGCATGTTCTTTGAGTAAAAGCATATGAAGAGTGCACTCTGCAGAAGATAATACGTACAACAGTGAAGACACGCCATTATATAGACGTAATGGCTCACCAAACGGGGGCGTCAGCATTAAATATCGACATTGAATACCATATGGGAAACAAAGAGGCGACGGTTCCCATGACAATCGCATAGGTCCACAATCAATCAATTAATGACGCTGCACACAACCCCATTAATGGGGGGGAGTAACCGATACTCTACCGTCTTGCAATCTACGCCGTACACATGACACCATGATCTTGCGACATGACCTATGTTTTCTTATATGGGCCTAGGGATGCATCTACCAGCTCGACCCACTATTTAGGCGGCACTCTACCACGTGCACTGACGCAAACAGTAAAAGGCCCTAGTCACTCTTAACACACAGAGCACACCTACATATCACCAGCTGATTTAAGGTACATGTTTTTTTTAAATAACTTCCATGTAAATTAGTGGAAACTAGTCCGCACAATGCAATCCGACTTCAAAAGTAGGCTCGCATGCCTGTAATAGGCAAAGTCCCAACCTAGCTAGGTAAGCTTAGTCAGTTTCGACTAATAATGACAGCTTCTGGCTCACTTTGACGCCTAGTTCACTGCGTGTGAATGTCGATGGCTTAGGAAGTTGAAGTCTAGTCAGCGCTTTCACGATTGATGATGATGACTCGCCAGGGATCATCGCCCCCCCCCCCCCCCGCGCTCACAATCGTTGATCGCCGAACCGATCAGGTATGGTTAGTTAGTGATGACTGATGACGATAGCTTCTGGTCAACTCCCAAGTTTGTAGCTCGCTGCGCGCGGGTGTAGATGGTTTGGAAGGTGGGAGTCTAGTTAGTTTCGACTGATGTCGATGGCTTGTCATGGGACCATTGTTCTTTTACAGACCATGGTCGCCGAATTTTCTCATCCCAAGTCCATAGCTTACTCCGCGCAGGTGAAGATGGTTTGGAAGGTGGGAGCCTAGTAAGTTTCGACGGCTTGCCACTGGACCACTACTCTTCTAAAGACAATGGTCGCTGAATTTTCTAATCCCAAGTTCGTAGCTCGCACCGCGCAGGTGTAGATGATTTGGAAGGTGGGAGCCTAGTCAGTTCCGACTGATGTCGACGGCTTTCCATGGGACCACTGCTCTTCTACAGACCATGGTCGCCGAACTTGCTCATCCCAAGTCCGTAGTCCGTTCCGCGCGGGTGTACATGGTTTGGAATGTGGGAGCCTAGTAAGTTTTGATTGATGTCGACGGCTTGCCATGGGACCACTGCTCTTCCGCAGAATAGTGGTCATCAAATCTGATTACAGCTCAGTCAGCGTCTTCACGCTCGCATGGGCTGACTTCCCATTATCGGCAACGATCGCTTGAGACGATCAGAAAACTAATCTGCTAAGCATGAACGAATGCTACATGGGAGACCAGCCCGAACTTACGAAACCTAACTCAGGCCAAGCGCTCTTGCTTAACTACAGACAACAACTCATGTTCTCAACCATAACAGTTCACTCGTGCCAATGACCGCAACCGACGGTCCAATATATAACTTGAGCCTCTAACGGCCTACCTCAAGGATGAGTTGCAGTCTGGGTAAAGTAACCGACTGCCAAACGATCCACATCATACAGATGCTCAATATTGTGCATAACTATGCGATGACGACTCTGAGACCTCATGGAAGTATAGGTCAAAATTACTTGCGGCATAAACGGCCGAGCTCTCAACAACGGATAGACCACGCGGCTCTCCACTAACCCAACAAAACCTACGTCAAAATAAAACGACAGGGCGAAATGGAAAATATGCAACAAGGGGACCGGATAGAACATGGGTATAAAGTTTACTCGAGAAAAATTTATTTTCATTAACAGTCTAAACAGAAGGTACATATGTACAAAATTTACTCCTCATCAGGAGAAGGTACAAATACAGGGGAACTGAGCTTAACAAGAGAAGAAGCAGGAGTTGCGTCCGTGCGAGCCTCAGCTTGAGCGCCATGATCCAGATCACCCTCTTCCTCTAACAGCTTAGAGATCTATCCGAAATCCACGAAGGACACCTTCCTGTAGTAAGAAAGGTCTCAATCCGGATGCTTTTCTTTCACCAACTTTAGCAGGTCTAACCTCCCATGCGTGATCCTGCAGAATTCAAACGTGTCCTGCACCTTGAGAAGCTCTTCCTCACACGCTTTCGCTTCAGCAAGCTCATGCTCCAACAACTCCAGCTTGCTTGTCAGCGCGTCAGTCTGGGACTGCTCAGTATTCAAATTGTCTTTAATTGCACTAAGTTTATTTTGCACCAGGAGAAGCTGCTCCCCAACCTTTTTTGCTTCCCGAACGTTGAATTCAACGTCGGCCTTTAATTGTTGTCTTTGGACAGTCCGCGCTCAGTAAGAGACTGCAACTCAGAGCGCACTTTAGCCGCAGCCTATGCAACTTCTAAGCCATGGCGGACCAGGTTCAACTCTTCTCTGGATCTGTCCCTTGCGGAAACTGCCTCTTCTAATTTGGACTCAAGGGCTTCCAAGCAAACCCTCTGGGCCTCAGCATCAGCGGCTGATTCTTCAGTGATTCGATCTAAAGAGTGCATCGGAATATGACTTCTGCATATCAGAGAAGACGCATTCCATGGTGTACACCTTCTCACGGGCTGCCTCAACTTCGTCCCAGCGATGCCAATTTCCCTCAGATGAGACATCCTTAGCATAAGATGTTTCAACCCTTTATCCATACGCTCTCCCAGTGTATCCTCCACTGGCTTTAAAGCGCAGTTTACCAGCTAGTTATAACGTCTGCTAATATGTTTCCTTGCAGCATAATCAATGTCAACTTCCTAGTGCCAGGCCTGGTTGCTCGTTTTTACTACTTTCGGAGTAAACAAATTCATCTGTTCGTCTAGACAAAGTTCTCCCTGATGCAAAATTACACTGGCACCGCCCTTCATAGTCTTCAGTGCACTTGGGCCCTCAACCACAGCCTTGCCCTTGTCACCAGCATCCGACACTGGTAGAATCCGAAAGAGAGAAGGTAGCAAATCGTCTATATGACCCTCCATTATCTCGATAGATGTCCCATAGTGGGATGGATGGCAATGCAAACTGTAAGAATAAGGTTTCACACTGCAATGACCATGGTCAGATCCATCAGCAGGACGAGAAAACTCGAGGGCCATAAACATGTCTTTATGGACCTTCCAGTAAAAAAGGCCTGGATTGGTTAGTATCAGTAGAAGCCGCCACTGCAGCCAGTATCAACTTCTTATTCGAAGCTTCTGCCTAGTCAGTACTCAGCTTCGACGCGTGATCAACCCCTGCTAGCCACAGGTGGTCCTTCTCCAAATCAGAAATAGAAACAGGGGCCTTAACTTGAGGGTTGCGTCCCTCGGATGCTACAACTTTCTCCTCGGCGGACATGTCAGAATCACATTCCTTCCTCAACGGAGCGGATCGTTTGGAAGCAAGCTCAGGCCCAGTGTGAGACCTCTTCGATCCTATGAAGGAAGCAAGCATCTCAGAAAGCTCCTCTATGTTTGACAGACTAGAAACCTTAACTTTCAAGGCCTTCTTCTTCTTGGAAGGAGCTCCACCTTCAGACTGAACCTTCGACACTCTAAATTGAGTGGGAGCCACATACCAATGGGCCCATAACCCATTGTGACTAAAATTGGAAGTGTGGATAACATCCTTCGCTCTCATTCGAGGCATGTCACGGAATGCCTTCACAACAGGTTCATCCTCAGAGGAAAAAGGAGTAGTGGGGAACCTCCCTACAGAGAACACACGTAACGATCAGGGTACACTCAACATAACGAAAGCAATTGACGAAATTATACTTACGAAATTGCCTGAACTCCCGCTCAAGCAGGATACTTCGGGTCCGAAGGAGCCACGAAGTAATGTTTCTACCAGAACTTGAAGTCATTCTGCAGTTTCCTGAAGCACGTCGGCAACTTCATCTCACACACAACATGCTTGTTTAATCGAGAAGAAGTTAATAATTGGATTACCCTCAGAGTCACTCGGACACCAACATTTGTTCCTTGATCAATATGGCCAGGACAGTTTTGTACCCATTCAGTACTAAGTAGGAAGGCAGGATACCAAGAAATTCTTGAAAGCTCCAGATCTCATCAATCACAGGAAAACGAACACCCGTCTGAAGCATGCCACGGTGCAAACAGACAAATCCTTCTGGAGGAAACATTGGTGTCTGATCAGTACTCAATGTGAAAATTTTCAGGTCTTCAGGGACCCCATATGTCTTTCGAATTTCAACCAGACTCCATTCGGAGGTCGACCTCTCTTCATAGAACTTGAGGCACTGAGCAAGAAGCTCATCGTCGAATTGATTCTGGTGAGCCATGGAAAAAGTGAACAAGCTTTTAATTAAAAACTGAACAGAACGGAGTCTCTAAAAATGAAGAAATGAAAGAGTCAATCTCTGCAGAAAGAAATATCTAAATAGAGATTGATTTCCCTCCTATTTTTCTAATGAATTGACACACGCTTGATTAATGAAGCGCGTTGCTCAAGTAACGGTTCAGACTCAATCATCATGAGCGGCGTATCTTTTCGAGAAGTGAAAAGTGGACCGACTAGGTGGCCCACTAACTCGTGGAAAAAGTTGATGATACACTGAAAAAACCTTTCATCTACATCGTACATGTGTCATGATGATCTCAAGGAATAACAGACCCAAGCATTAGTCTAGCACTGATCCGGCCCAAGTGACATCAAGCCTGTGAAGAGCAGTCCGCCAGACGGACCCAAATTACTGTCTTGCTAAGCCCACACGTCATAGCCATCCCTAATACCCGTAAGACCTATTGAGGCAAATATTTTGGGGATCAACTTCGGACGGGCAAGCCATCAGTACTTTGTCTCCAACTAGGAAGTGAATACTAGAGTATACGTCGTACGTGGAAATTTTTGCTTCTCGCGTATCTAGGAACATAGGTCCAACATGAAAACTTCCCTCCATAAGACGATTCCTAATTAAAGAAGGATCTCCAGGAAGATCTCTTTCCCTAAACTACACCATTGATGGCCTGGCCGAACCAGGACTCTAGCACTATAAATAAGACAGGAAGATGGTGAATAAAGGTACGCTACAAATTCCCTGTTTACATCTTTAAGCCTTCCTCATAGCCTTGTCTGACTTAAGCATCAGAGTGCCATCAGCCACCGCAACGGTGGTTTGTGGCTCACGTGCGTTCATTGTGCAGGTTAGCAGGTCAAGCAAGAAACAGAAATCGACTGCATCAGGGTATATATCTTGTAATGAAGATCATACACTTCCTACATTCTAAAGGTCACAGGGTCGAACCCAGCCGGGGACATCTGGGGTGGGAGGGTTAAGGGAAAAACAAAGAGGTTACCATGGAATCAAGCGCACAACAAAGTATTATATAGCACTAGTAGCGAATGCCCGCTACGCGTCCATAAAAAAATATTTATTTCATGTTATTTATTTTCATGATTAATTAAATGTAAAAAACTTTCATCTTTCAACGATTTTGCATTGAATCTATATCAATTGAGCAAGTTGTTGATTGACACAAAAATGAAATAGTGCTAATACTTAAATTTTGTGTATTGATTACGAATGCGAGATATAATTTTTTTTTTATCAAGTTGATTATGCAGTGATTAATTATTAATTTGTAAACATTAGATTGTTGATTTGAATATTGGTCAAACAAAAATATTTTGAATTTAGTTTTGTGTGCACAACGCATGTTATGCATACCCTTAAATACTAAATAGTTTAAATCAATAAATTAAATTTTAAGTTTATTCAAAATAAAATAAAAATTGAAAATTTTAATTCATGAATAATACAGGAGGCTTAATATAATATAAGGGCCTATTTATAATTTATATAATTGGGGGTTTAAAATAAGTTATATTAGGGTTTAAGTATAATTATATAATATTGGGGAGGGATTGGTTTTAAATGTAAATAGAATTAAGTTGGGAGGGCAAAATGAAAAATACAATGTTAGATGTAGGGCCTATTTATAATTTACAAATATTTAAAGGCTTCAGATAAATTATATTAGAGACTTATATATAATTAACAAATATTTAGAGAGGCTATGATGTAATTATATAATGCATGAGAGGCTAAATTTAAATGTAAATAATATTAAATTGTAAAGGCAAAATGGAAAAGAAAATTAGATTGAAGACAATTCACTATTCATTTGAATGAATTGTCTTTATAAGTGTTAAGATGTAACAACGAAAGTAGGCTGAGGTGTTGTTTATTCAGTTTTAATGGAAAGATACCCAAGTAAGCTAACTGAGATGTTGTGTTTTCGAGGAGATTTGACAATTTCCCTGTCTTTTTTCCATCTACTTCACTTCATCATCTCCTTTTATTACCAACACTCTCCTACTGTTCTTCACATCTTTAACCGCCATATCATCAAATCAATATCTTAACTTCACAATTGCAAACCAAATTGTTAGTGATTCACAAATAGGCTTAAGATTATTTCATACCTTCACAGTCTCAAAACTGATGCATTAGATTAGGAAAAAAAATCATAGATCATATGCAAGATTTGAATATGTGCAAGAAGTGGAAAAAAATCTCAAACAAACACTGAGTTTAGTTCCTTGAAGCCCATCCCAAGTTACGGGACCCTTGGCGGCTGCCTCATTGATCGGCCTTAAACAAGAACGGAAAAATTGTACTGCCCATTGAAAATACAAAAACTATTTTAGAATTTGGTAGAATAGTGTAGAACTTAGAAGAGCATAGTGGATGTTCACCTATTACCACCTCATGGCATGAGCTAGCAAGTTTTCTCTTGCCTATAAATAGGTTGTAAATTATATTATAAAGATGAATGAATAGAAAACAGACAGTGAGATGAGATTTAAGATATATGAACATTACATGAATGCTTTATATTATATCAAGTAATTACAACAAGTTATCAGCACGAAGCTCCGACCGATTGAGCGTACGAAGCTTCGCCTAATTGAGTACACAAAGTTTCAACCAATTGGGTGTACGAAGCTCCAATTAATTGAGCAATATGTGATTATTATATTTCATTTCATTCTAAGGGCATTTTAGCACGAAGCTCAACTCGAGTAATTTGTCTTCGCCTTCATTTTTCAAACTCTCTATTCAAAAGAGTTTAGAGGTAAATAATTCAAACAAGAGCTAATATTTTCTGAATTTTAATGTGATTGCTTCCATGATATATATTACATCTAGTAGATGTCCTCTCACAAGAAAACACGGTTTTCATGGCGGCGTTTCATGCTTGGAATTCAAAATTTGTTTAAATCTCAGAAAGTCTCAACTTCGATTCACGTGGTGTCTCATAGCACCATTGATGGTGATGCTGATAATTGAGCAAATTATAGACTGGTTTTCATCATGTATACACCATTCACATAAGGAAGAAATCCAACCTACTAGGATAACCAAGGAGAGATCGGCTCAATACTTAGATAGCAATCAATACCTCATCGACTTCTTCTCTTGACATTGATCGTCCCCAAAATTATCTTCTAGGGCCGAACTCCAGCTCTTGTAGGCAGAATTGTCAAGTTTCTCAAGATCGAAAATCACACCAAGCATGTCAGCATAGGCATCCTCGTATATCTTTTCACCACACTTGAGTACCTTGCAACTGGAGATCTTGCTTATGGTTTCAAATTGATTTGTTTGTCATCAAACTATTTGAGTACTTCATTAAATAACACCCAAACTCATATGTTTCTTCACAAGACCCAACCTCATATCTTTGGCCTGTTTTATCTATTTGGGTTCCCCATCTCTTTGTGTTGTTTCTATTCTAAATTGATTTATCTTATAACCTAAAACTAATTGAAAATTGGGTAAAAAGACCAAACAAAAATAGATGGGGTGATAAGCATACCAAACATCAAAGTATGTGACAAAAATCAACCTGTCTATGAAACAATGAGTTTTCCAGATGGACTGAAAAATGAAACAAATAGAAAATAAAGATATGGGTGGTAAGCTAGGTGGTGCTGAGTTAACTTCATTTGGCTGATGTGGGTAGGTTGGCCCGTGTATTATTATTGATCAAGGTGTTGAATGTTGTATTGTATGCTCTCAATGTAGTTTTAGGTTTTTTAGGTGGAATTACTTCCTATCTGTGGTAAATTCAATTCATCAAATTACAGTAAGGTGTGGCCATAATTGCTTTCACCCAAATTGGTGTCTATATAACCACTTTGTTGTCAGACATGAATTTTTAACAAGTGTTGTTATTTCATAGTAGGTAAGCAATTAAGCACAAGCGTTGTTTGTTTTAGTATTTATTGCATTTGTCACAATGATCATTGTTTTTTTCCATGCCATCCCGTTAAAATGAGCTTACTTAAAATAACTTTTGTGAAACAAAACAGATCTGACATGCAAAACAAAGTTAACTATACATGTATTTTATAAACCAAACTATATCAATTTCATAAAATATATTTATATGTGGGTTTTATTTGTTAAGTGTCATGTCATGTAATACCCACCTAATTAAATAAATGTAAATATTACTTATTTACTAATCTGTGATATATACTAAAATTTTATATAATATAAAAAAAATTAATTTGTTTCCAGTTGCTAAATAGAATAAAAATGTGAGGTTAGTTTATAAACTTGTGTTACTCTTTTTATTGGGCTTGGGCTCGGACTTATGTGCAGATTTTGGATTTTGGCTATGGGGTGCACATATACTTTATAAAATCCTAATATTGATGGTTTTCTTTACTAAATTGTTTGGTTTTGTGTTGGTGGTGGCGAAAAACGTGACTTAATGGGAGAGAAAAAGGGCTTGCTTACATTGCTTAAGAAAAAAAAGAGGAAAAAATGAGAGAAAGGGAGAGAAAAGAAAAGAAAAAGAAAGAGAAAGAGAAATAGAGATGATGAAAAAGAAAACAAAAAAGAAATAGGGAATGAGAAATTGAAGAAGAGAAAATAAAGAGAAGAAATAGAGGAAGGGAAAAAAAGAAAGAAAGAAAGATGATTATGTCATCTTCAATAAAAAAAAGGATAGAGAATAAAAAAAGATGAAGAAAGGGAGGACGTGCATGAGCGGTGCGGAAAAGGTTTGCACAAGGTTGAAAATTTTTTTTTGTGAGTTTTCTTCATTTTAAATGATATTTTTATTAATGAGTTTTCTTGATTTTCTTTTCTAAAATTTTCTATTTGTGAAATTACCATTGCTCTTGAATCTCCCCACTTTGGGCTTGTTTATGGACCATTTGTTTACTTTGATGGTATGCAATATCTTTTATCTATATAGACATGGATGTTTGATGACTAAACCCTTTAATCACTTCTCTTAGATTTTATTTCATGTTTTATGATTACATCTTTAGTTTATAGTTTTAGTAGGGAAGGTTATCTAAATTGTATGCTAATTTTTATTAATATTTTATGTTCATATCTTCATCACAGAACTTTACTTCTTCTTATCAGGATTAAATCTTCTTGGTTTTTATTGATATGTGGGTATGAACCCAAGTGATGACCATAGACGATAATTTAGGCTTGATAAGATGAATAAATAAATAAATAGCTAAATGAACAAATAAATAAATAAATTGATGATACCCCGAGGTGATTATCATTCAATACATATGATTGTGTTTTGTTTGTTTTATAAGACAAATTGGTGGTTAAAAAAAAAACATCACACCCTGCTACGTGCCTATGCCACTTAACAAAAATTTCATAATCTAATTGTTTGAAATAATCATGTGATTCATAACAATTATGGTACATTAAATTCTCTAGAGGTTTTTGTTATTTCTTTATTTATGTAATGTAAGGCCAGGATAGGAAAAAATTAGAATTAAACTTTGGGATCCTCTTCATTTGCTCTTCCTGATGACATGGGTAACACTTTTTTTTTGTTGACCATTGTGGATTTAAATTGGTGGAGCACTAAACCATGTAAGAACATTGATAATAATCTACATTTAGACTTTATCTTTGGAGAAAGAAGAGAAGAAAAGTTATTGACTATGTCAACTCCTTATTTGAAGAAAATATGTAACCTTAGTCTCTTTGGTTTAGTCAAAGATGTTTCATTTTGATCTCATGTATTGTCACAGACCTTGATATCTATTTTGTGTTTGATTCAATTGATTTAGAGTTTGAATAATAAAGACACTTAGTTGACTCACTAGTTTATGTGATGTATTAATTGGGGACTAGGTTTAGTCAAAATAACATGAAACAATAAATCCAATAAATTTATGACCAAAATTCTTGGATTTCAAACATTTGGGCTAGGCAGTTTTTCCTATCCAGTAAATTTTGTGAGCTTTGGGTTGGGCCCAACTTTGTTTACAAATCAAGACATTTACAGATTTGGCCCTCACCCACTATTTAAAAGTCTGGGATGGGCTGGATAGTTGTACCGTAATAATGAAACCCAACCTGGACTTAGTTTGATTATAATGTGGTTTGAGATAGTTTAGCTTGATTAAAATTATTTGAAATTTATATGAGAAGTATTCATCATTTGAGAAGATGTATTGGGTATTTGTATGGTTATTGCGTATGTGTATTTGTATTTGTATTTGTATTATTCACTAATGACTCGAATTTTATTGTCACGCAAATAGACTTGTTAAGGAATATGAATTTCCTTTATTGGATGGACTTGATCGTCATTTTGTTAGAAAAAAAATTGTTTATGAAAATGCTAATTTCCCAAAAGAATGGGTTACTATTGTGGTTGGTTTGGTTATGGTCAAAGTGTCACCATAAAAGAGTTTTGAGAATTAGTTGATTTTTGTATTCTTTTCCACAACTCCAAAAAAAAATGGAAAATTGTGTTTTTGTATACAGACTTGCTTTTATATGTGATATATACTTTTGGTATAGCTTGCATATCGGGTACGACGTTCCATGTGAGTTTGGTAGTACGTGTAGTGTTTAGGAAATACTTGCCCTTGATCGAACTTCAGGTGAGATGACATGTTCCTCGATGTGGCACCCTACTTGGAAAATGTACGCTCCGAGTGATTTCGAAGGCAAGAAAGGCACAATTGGGTGAGGCGTGCTCGGCACAATGAGGGTAGTGCAATTGTGGAAAAGAAGCGAAATTTTTGTGTATGTGCATGATTGCTTTAATGGAAGAAACCAAATGCTCATTTGACCTTAGAATGATAACTACATGTCTTCCTTAAGGTAAAATGTATTTTGTTGACATTTAAATAATGGTGATTATGAGTATGATCTGTATTTATTTGAAAATAAATTGTATTTATGAGGATTGATAAATTAGGAATTTTATTCATTTATTTCTAAATGTTTCGTGCAGGATGGTAAGTCTACTAACAATTTTTGCAGGTCGGACTTACCATATTCAACCTTCACTTTGTAAGTGTTGGTAAAATAAATGTATATTTTAAGCATGATAAACTTATCAGTATGCAATGCTTGCCTCGTTGAAGAACTACAAGTCTTTGAGTGTCATTTTGTTATTTATGAAATTTTAATCAGATAACTTATTTCATTTATTAGAGATTGAGATTACTCATACCAGCTACCTCGCTGACCCAAGTAAGTTTACGCTTCTTGGGTACATTCTTATTAGAACGTAGTCATTTAGCATTTCTCAGGTTATAGAGTTTTTTTTTTTTTTTTTTTGGGGGGGGGGAGGCGCATTTTGGCGGTTTATTTTATTGGGCAACCATCTCCAAAGAGTTGTTTGGTTAGAATTTTTATTTATTTCAATTTTTTATTTAATGTTTATGTTGTTAAATTTTCACGTCCCGAGTTTTGGGAAAGTGGATTATCCTAATCCTACGTGGATATAAGGATTTTCGTTTCCTCAAAAATCGGGGTGTGACATGTCATGTGCATTACACACCTTATAGAGAGTTACTCTATTGACCAAGTGGCACACCTTTTATGGGTGAATGACTTATATAAAATATGACAACTCCAGAAGTAGTAGTCCTACAAATGGTAATCAAGGTAATGACCCCAAAAGAGGTAGTCAAATAATCATTCCAGCAAAAGTGATTATAACAATTACTCAAGCAGAGGTGATTATCAGTAGAGGTAGTCACAACATTTACCATATGGTTCAAAGCTTATGCTTGGTACAATGATAAAATTCCTGCAAAGGATACTGAAAATCTTTCTAGAGATGACACTTGTCATAGATGTAGTAAATGTGGACATTAGTCACATATTTTTCGTGCACCAATAGAGGCAGTAGAGAAATATCGAGATTCCATTAAAACCAAAGTGATAAATTTGATGCAATGAGAAGATAGTAGTCATTGTTCCTTTTATTCTTTGGATTTACTCCCGTTGCAGCAAAATTGAGAACCTTACTTTATTCATGGTTTTGAGTTCGTTATTTACTTATATATTTATAACACCAGACAATGCAAAGTATCTAATGAAAAATCATGGTCTCTGAAGTAAGTGTCAATTTTAGCTGTAAAAGAGGTAGAGAACATACAAAACATAAATATTCCCGATTATAAGGCCACTCCAACAGAGGTAGTAGCCAAAGTAATCACTCCAACAGCGAGGGTTACTACAATGTTACTACACGTCTAATACTTATTTTATAAACCACCTGAAGTGGTCTAGAAAAATCTACTACTTGTGAAACATAAATATCATAGGTGATGTTACATTAGAATATTTGTTGCTATTTGTGAAACATATGCAATATATTATGTTTTGATTTGTTTGATATATTTACTGCATGCAGTTTCTTTGAAAATATGGTTTATAAACTGCAAATGATGGAGTTTCATGGTTAGAGCCATTACCCATAATTTTATTGACAAGTCAGGACATTTTCTCAACACTGACTTTTAAGACACAAAGGTGTCTATCATAGGTGGACCTATATAATTTATTGGACGCCCCAAATAAGCTATCCTAATCAGTGAAGGCACTGGGAGAGTCTCATATTCTATCATTAAATGACGTACATTTATTTATCCAATATGCGTTATATTTCTACAGTTCCTGAAGGCACTAGCTTAATTTCAAAATATGTACATCATATCTAATGTTGGATGCAAACAACTTACATTAGAGATGTATGCATTAAGCCTGAAGCTAATATTAGAGATAATTTTTTGTTAATTAATTGGGATTATACAACTCTCCGAATTGTTATCGTTTTATGCCAAAAGCTTAAATAA
The DNA here is from genome assembly GCA_963556465.1 of Berberis vulgaris. Taxonomy (NCBI): domain Eukaryota; kingdom Viridiplantae; phylum Streptophyta; class Magnoliopsida; order Ranunculales; family Berberidaceae; genus Berberis; species Berberis vulgaris. The sequence continues at coordinate 31,500,877 of OY747132.1, read as the reverse complement.
GTCAAGATTAACACACACTTCACTTTCAAATAAATATATACATCTTGCTCACCTAGTAAACTTCTTACCAAATGTCCTCATATGTGTTTACGTGTTACACATTATTTCATCCCTTGCATCTAGTCTATTTAATTTGACAATGCAATTAAGTTTACTCTAAGTTTTGGTTGTTTTTGCTCATCAATAGGGACTGTTGTTGCCCAATCTCGTCCTGCATGGACAAAATGGCACTACACCAAAAATGGCCATTAGCAACGGTTTTAAACCTTGGGGTAACTCATTGGCACGGCTTAAAACCGTGGGCTGTAGGGGCGTCGCTAAATCCTCAGTAACGGCTAAAAACCGTGGCAAAATATATGTTAGCCACGATTTTAAACCGTGGCCAGGAATAGCCACGGCTTAAAACCGTGGCAAGACCTAGCCACGGTTATAAACCATTGCAAATATTTTAGCCACTGCTCTGAGTCGTTGCAATAGTTAGCCACGGTTTTAAGCCGTGGCAAATTTTTTTTTTTTTTTTTTTTTTTTTTTTTTGCTATCAAATGACTAAAAGCATAAGCATCCAAATTTTAGTAAAACCAATACCTAATCAAATAGACAATAGGATTATTGAATTGTGACTCTTCTCAAATGGGTTTTAATTCCTCGATAACTAAGAAAGAGCATAGTTTCCATTTGGTTATATATACAACCTAAAAAATGAGTCTATACAAGAATGCCAATCCAAATTTCTGTAAACCAACTCCTAAGCAAACAAAGAATAAAATTTCAGTCTCCCCATTTTTTTGCAGCTTGGGCGTGTCTCTTGACATAACGAGGCGGCTTGTCTGTCATTTGATTGGCTAAGAACCCTGACATCCTTTAATCTATGGCTCTGGCATTCAGTAAGTGGAACATGAATTCCATGCTCAAGGGAGAAGCTCTCGTGAGTCTGAGCAAAGCTTGATTCTAACTGGTGCCTCAAATTGGCAGACTTAAGGAAATAGCCATACATTACGGATGCAGCATAAATTCGGCCAAGCTGGAGCCTTTGGATTTTAATTGTGCTTGTCTTATTCATTTGATTTCCCCCTCTTGAAAAAATGATTCTGGCAAGATGTTCCCTTATCATCTCTCGGGCTTCGAATGAATCAACAGACTCAAGCTCCTTGCAATTTGAGAGTGATAGCGCTAACTTCTTGTTACTCATGCATTCAGATAACCTAGGGACCATAGGGACATCCATTTCTGAGAACTTGTGAACAATCAACATGTACATGACATCTTCAACAGCCATTTGACACTCGGACTCCTTCATTTATGCAATCCTCCTGCATTCAGAAAACTCAAAATTATCAGGCACAATCAATTTTATTTATTTATTCAAAATGATGTATTACATTCGTGTAGATAAACTTCAGTGTCAAATTCAGCATTTATATCAATCGAGTTTTTCTTGAAACTCCAAAATCACAAATCTAACGAAATACATCAAACAAAGCGTACATGGTCTTTTATGCAAAGGTAAGACCAATACCCTTGAATGAACTATGAATTCAACTAATGAGTTTTTATTTATTTGTAAAACTAACAGAAATCAATCAACATTTGTATGTTAACGAAAATAAAATCAATTGATAATGTTTAATGTAAAGTGAATACAAAGAACATAACAAAACCTTCAATGCAGACCTAGTTCCAACTGATCAACATGACCCTCGAAAACACATGATCCCTGATCTAGATGAGGATGCATATTTTCTTTCATTTAAACGCGCTGCAAAATCGAAGCAGGATATGGAGCTCCATTTGCATCTCCCAGTGAATTGCAAGGTATATCAGTAGACCACGACTTAAACGCACTCCACCAGAAGATAGAAAAAACGTTAAGATGCCTTTACCAAATAAACACCCCTTTATTATAACTATTGTTCATAATTCCTGAATCACAATTGTAATTTTGATTGCTCAAACTAACAACTACTCTATGATGACAGAACTACCAGATGAAACCACAGGTAGAGTTGACAATTAAAATGTAGTAGATCAATCTTTTACTTACAATCAAACTCAACAAGTTAACTAATAACTCTTGGCGTGATTGAAAAAGGGAAGGATCAATTACCTCTGAAGAAATGATTCGGTCAAAGAAGAACTGCGCTGTATTGAGGCAACTGCTTCATCCCTATCAGAAGCCAATTGGTCTAGTTGCTTCGCCACCGCGAAATGGAAGAGATGACGATGTTTTTGCAATACAACACTCAAAAGATTCCCTGCACAAGTTCTAGGCTCAAGAGGTGTCTCCACACTTTCTTCTTTACACAAGCCTGTGTCCCCAACCACAGCAAACAACGGCTTCCCTCTCCTCCTAGTAGTCTGCTCAATAGGTAGCCTAAACTCAGACTTACTAGAGACCTTAATGATGCTCTACATGATTCAATACACAAAAACCCAATCAGAAATCAAACAAAACAATCCAATACCCATCATAAGATTCAATCTAGAATCATTAAATCACATACCCAAAGTGTCAAAACAATCATTCTAATCAAATCAAACCAAATGAAATCATAAAAGTGTGTTGTAGTACCTGAGAAGGAGATACTGTCTTTGTGAATCCAAACTTATTGAAGACTTTATGATCCCTTCTTCCACTTTGGGACTTTACCACAATGGGTAAAGTTTGTGGGATGTTTTTGTATGAAACACAACAGTCCATCCAACAATACACCAATTTACAGACCAAAAAGCTAAGAAGGCTAACAAGTGGTATTTTTTTTGTTCAAAGAATGAAATGAAAATGGGATTCCTATAGAATGGATGGAAGATTGGTAGTACTATATAAAGAGTTGTTCTTGCAATATGTAATAAATATTAGTAAGTGGGGTCTGTTGGTGATATAAATAATTTTTAGTAAATGGGATTCCTATAGAATGGATGAAAATGGGATTCCAAAATAATTTTTTTTAAAATAAAATACTTCCATGGAATAACCATAAGACAAGGGCACCCAAAATTCCAAGTAAAACCATGCATGGGTATTATAACCTCTCAATTAGATTGCATTGGTCACCAAACTGATAAAAGTTGTTTACCATATAAAACTAAGCAACCAACCCAATCAACACAACAAAAATGGTGAACTTACAATCTTGTAAAAGGCCATGACCAGCTTGAATAACAACTACTGTCTATAAAATTGAATTAAGGAATAAATGTTCAATCAAAGCTATAAACTTGAAATTCCAAATCAAAAAGTAAGAACACAAACTGATTTTCTCTTCTTTACCAAAATTCCAGAGTTAAACTACAAAGAAATACATAATAAATTAATCACAGTAATTGCTACTTTTGAACAGGAAGAGAGGATCCTTGGCCTTGCTCAACATGCAAGATTGAGTAAACACAAAATGTGAAGGAAAAATACACTTACAAGCTACCATTATCCAAATTGACCTCCCAGCCATTATCTCCTCGATTTCCCCAGCAAAAAAACTCCATTTGAGTAAAACCAGAACAGAAAACAGAGAAGAAAATAGATAAAATTGAAGGACGTAGTTTTCTTGTTGGGAAAACAATGCCAACGAGAAGGAAAGCAAGTAAAAAACAAAAGAGGTCAAGCATAGTGGGATCTGAAACAGGGCGTGGTCTTAGAAACAACCATTGCTAGCTAATCAAATAAAAATTTCTCAAGGAAAGCTGCCATTATCAGTTTTTTTTTTTTTTTCCCCAGAAACAGGGTGTGGCCTCTGTTTTGAGCAGTTTCTGGGCATGTATACAGGTGCAGATGGGTCACGGACAGGTTTGCATTCGCCATTTACTATGTTATATGCAACATTTGACACCCGGTACTGTAAAATGAAAATTTCTTAGTATTAAACAAATTAAGTAGCAAAAATGTCTTTCTTGGTTATGATAATGATTCACTGTAAAAGATTCTCTTATAGCAATTTACTCGTGAAATAGAAATAAATTGCATAGGAGATGCCTTGCAAATTCAAATGCAGATTCTACCTGATACAAAATCATAGGGATTATTTTATATGAGCAACATTTGTTTGGAAAAGGATTACAAAAAAGTTTAACTTATTTGTAAGTTATGAACTTACCATTCCTCTTGGAGAATCTCCATAATAGCTCATGATACGATCAGAAAGACTTCCATGGTTTGTTCCAATTCGCATAGCCCTTCCATATTGCTTACATTTCTCAACTAATGGAGTGAATGGTGCATCCGAGTATCCCCTTCCCAATGCTTTGACATATGCTTCCTGGATTAAAAATGGATTACGAAATGAGCGATAGGGAGGGAGGCTTGTAAGAAATCCATTTTTCTGTATGCTAGTATGTGACATATTATGCTGGATAAGGTTAAAGCATAGTAGTATGTGATCATGAATGAGAGGAAACATTATCATCTCAACACGCATATCGGACATCAAAAGGAATGGCATGATTGTATTCAACATATTTCTCTGAATAAACAATGGGTAGCAATACAGATAAATTCCTCTATTTGTCTAACTAAAAGTAGGCTTCAAGATTGAGGGGATTATATTATGTATACCCTCTCTTTAGCAACACCACGGTGATCCTTTAACTCTGCCAGGCTTCTTGGAGAAACTGTTCTTCTAAAGTTTCTATCTCTGTCAAAGACCTAGATGGAGTTTAAATTAGGTTGGAATCCATCTTACAACTGATGTTTTCGTTACAGGTACAGAAACAGGAATCCAATAAGCAACAATTGTTATCATATAAGGAGCGACAAGCATGTTAGACTGGTAAATGATCCAAGTTTGCACCAAATATCATTTTGCGATATGGTTCGTCATAGGATTTGCTACTTTTATGGGTAAATAGGAACCATCTGTGGGTCAAAATGATTGTCTTGGCAAATGAATAGATTGCCAAGAACATTCTGACGTTAACTCAATGAAGCAGAGGACATAGTGGATTCAAGGAAATAAAGATAAATACTCAAATTAAAGAAATTGAAATTAAATAAAAGAAGAATATCTTAATTACAACAATCCCATCAGCACGACTGTCTTAATTTTTCATGACAACTTCATTTTCCTGGGGGCAAAGGTGGATGAAAAATTTAGGTACCTAGTGGGGAACTTTCTTTGAATTTTTATGTCAGAGGTCAAAGAGTAATGCACAACATATCATATCTATGACTTGTACCTTTAAAAATAGTTAAGCAGAACTCATGGCAGTTAGGTCATCGGGGTTGGTTTTTTCAGAAGTGATTCATCTGAGAGAGGTTGCAGTATTGAAATTCTCGTAAAAGTTACACAATGTAAGAATTGACTACATGAAAATACCTCTACCTTAAGTGTCCATAATTTAAGGAACTCCTGTCTTTGCACATCTGGATCTGAAATACCACGCAAGTATTCTGTTTCATTGGGTGAGAAGTAACGCCGAGCAAAAGGCAAAAGGTCGCTCTTTAGCTTCCTTTCCTTATCTTCTACATCAATACCTATCTGCAGTTATTTAAAGGGAATGGCTTCAAATAACTTCCTAGTAAGGCAATACATGCGCAGGCAGGAAAGGTAACTAGAACTTGGCACAAATGAGAAAGAAATAATAGTACCGGAGAATCTATAGTCACTCCACAGGCAATCAAGGATGTAGTATGTGAAAGGTTAAATTGCAAGGAAGGTGCGTCCCACTTTTTATCATGTTGCCACTCTACCTATTCACGTCAAATAGACATAAAAGTCGAGAGAGTTCAAAATAATCAACGCAAGTAGAATAAGAAGATGAAATGAAAGAATGCTGTGTAACATAATGGAAGTAAATAAACTGACCTCTGGCTTCCCAAAAGCGTTCTTTTTGAACATCAATGATCTTGGACTTACTTGACCGCTAGTATCTAAACAAAAAACCAAATAAGACAGCTATCAGAAAAACATGTATACACTATACCTTTTTTTAATATCATGCTATTTATCCATTGTATCACCTTTATCCAAGTCATCATAGGATTCAGAACATAAAGCAAGATACCCAAGGGAAGGGAGCTTACAAAGCTGCTAACAAGGGGAATAAACAACTAAAGGGGAAATGGATTACAAGAGTGCATACAACAATTAAAACAAGTACAAGGGGAAATGCGTTTAATTCTCCAAATATTTAGATCCATCTAACGCAGGACTCTAACATCAAGGGTCAACTCTGTTTTTTGATGCATCACTTCACTTCCTTGCAGCATCCAATTACTAATGAAATCATAAATTTGTGAACTAAGACACTTAGAACTCATCATATAGAAGAGGTTTTAGTTCAGAGTAAACTGAATATCATGAACCGGGTAATTTTTTTTTAATAAAATCTTCTCTCTCAAACTACTTATCTAGAGTCAGAATCAATTACATAAGTACAATGGTTCTCACTAAAATGATGATAGGGAAAATTAAAATCAGCAGTACACTGTTGAACTAGTAGAATTGAAACAAGGTACTACTTCTATCATAAAGAGAATGGTAGTAAGATTAAATGACAAGCTAAACTGAATTATACAAAATTGGATATCAAGTTTCAAAATGTCAAGAGCATTCCTCTACAAGTAAGAAAAAGAATGAAATTTCGTGATAATAGGCCCTACATCTTAAGAGGGTAGAACGCACCAGAACACGGGCTAACAACGCTCTTTTCTGAAGCATTTCTCCCCCCATGCTAAATACACTCTTGTTTTCACATGGTGATAACAAACCATGATATTGGGTCAGGAGGTCTGCATCCTTCACTTCATCAAAATGGTAGAAAATAAACGAAAGTTTTGACATATTGAACAAAAAAGGTACAAACTTCTCAAGAATAATGGAAATCCGGAAATTTCTTTGAATATTCAACAAACATATGAGATAAAATGAGCAGAGATTTGTACCTAAGATTAGCATAACCTCCAATTGCATACATAATTGAAGCATTTTATCAAACAACTAGTGTTCACTTGAAATTGTTCCATATCTTTCAAACTCTTTCATCAAGGGATAGATTAATTGAAGCATTTTATCAAACAACTCGTGTTCAAGTCAAATTGTTCCATATCGTTCAAACTCTTTTATAAGGGATAGATTTTCACATATTTATTCTCAATGTTAGTAATTCTCGCTGTTAATGATCTTTCCTACTCGAAGTAGAGGGTTTTCCTTTAAATCTTCAAAGCAAGATGAATTAAAGAAGATGAGAGTTCATTGATAGTCATTGTTAATGATGCTTGGTAGTCATTGTTATCTAAATATATCAAGGATATAAGCACTAAACAAGAAGGTTATGACACTAAAAAGTGAATACCTGACATAAGTGGTAGAGAAATACTGAAAGCATGTCAGGTGTTGAAGCACACTGTGGATGATGATTCACATGGAAAGTTTTGTATGTGCAGAGAAAACCTAACCTGAAATACAAAACACAGATCATTCCTTATCAATTTTAACATCTAAATAACTTATAGACAATAGTGAAGTTTCTTCACTGATGACAAAACCAAACAATAACAATCCGATTTTTATCAAGCAAAAAACCCAATTTAAACTTTCTCCTTAATCGATTGAGATTCAAAGTAAAACCTTCAATGGGGGTGTAAAACCAGGCTTCATCATCAACAATCTTCTTCGGGAGCGGAGAAATTGATCCATTCGGGGGAAATTGATCCATTCGGAGAAATCTTCTTCTTCTCCTCTTCAGAAATCGAGCTGGAGAAAAGAAGAAAGTGAGTTCTAGGGTTTGCTTTGCTGAAAGAAGAAAAAAAATAAGAAGAAGAGATCAACAAAAAGATCTAAAGAATAAGGAGATCTAAAGAAGAAGAAGGAGATCTTACCTTCTCTTCTTCTTCCTTCTTCTTCTTCTTCTATCGTCCTCTCCTTCATTCGTCCTTCTTCTTCCCTGCTTCGAGAGTCTGTTTCGTCCCTGCTTTTTCTTCCCTGCTTCTTCTTCTATCGTCCTCTCCTTCTTTCGTCCTTCTTCTTCTTCCCTGTTTCGTCCTTCTTCTTCTTCTTCCCTGCTTCTCCTTCTTTCGTCCTTCTTCTTCTTTCGAGAATCTGTTTTTCATCAATTTTTTTCGCCAAAGCGCGAAAATCTCCCTCCAAAGCGCGAAACCATTTTGGCCAAAGCGTGAAAGTTAAAAAAAATTTAGCTACGGTTTCAAACCGTTGGCAGTTATAGCCACGGTTTAAAACCGTAGCAACCCTTTTGGTGTAGTGTTTTTTTTCCACGGTTTTATTTTTTAGCCACGGTTTTAAACCGTTGGCCGTTATAGCCACGGTTTTTAGCCGTGGCAAATAAACCAACGACTTAGAGCCATGGCAAATAAACCAACGGCTTAGAGTCGTGGCCACCTCCCCGTAGCTAAACAAGCCTTTTGGTGTAGTGTGGTTTGGCGCACATTTAAGTTACACGTCTTTGCCTTGTTGGAAGACATTTACTTATGCAATCTAGACTATTTCATAGTGTTTGGGAAAATGTAGTGACAAACTATCAGTTTTAACTAGTGACATTTTTACTACAAGTTTGCATATGTCAGTTTTATGAGACTATATTCTCGCCATTAGGAGGAGATAGGCAAGTTCTTACAGAATAACATAGTGGTATGAAACGGTGTAAGTTATCGTCAAATATTTCAACTTTGTCTCATATGACAATTATGAATTACTTATTTGATGCATTTAATGATGTAGCCAAATAGACAAAGTCATATATATCAACTATGAATACACATGCTCGAATTAGTATTCATTAAAGATAAAGTTCGAGTAAGGCAACCAATGAATCTACAACACGCCAGAAGCATGGCAGACTTATAAGTTACAAAGATTCAACTCCTCGAAAATGGAGAATTAGTAAAATTAATGCCCTAATTCTCCTGAAGAAGCATTGCTTGAAACTCCTGCAGAAGTTGTACATGCTCCAGAAGAAGTTGTACATGCTCCCAAAAAGGCTTAGGTATTTGATAATAATGAGATCTTAATATATTAAGGAGAAATTTGGAATCAAATAAAATGGTCATCGACGACATATTCACATATATGGTAGCTACAAAAATATTAAAAGGTGATGATACAAATAATGATATTCAACCACGAAACATCTATAAATGTTGACAAAAATGAAATGATTGTTGAAATGGAAATATATTATCTAAGCAGAATTGGGTCCTCTTGAGAAATGTGGTATCTTTCGACCTATAGTGCAAACACCTAAGTGTGTAAACCCTATTGGTTTCAAATGAGTGTTTGTAAGAAAAAAAAATGAGAGCATGAAAGTGTCAAGTCACTACAACAATTAAGGCATTTTTCAAGAAAAAATGTCCTTGACAAAACTCAAAATTTTGTTGAAAACTATTTTTAACAAGGAAACAAATTCGTTGGTGGGTTCCTGGAGGCATCCCCGTAGCTAAAGGTATTTGCCAAGGAATTACAGTTTTTGTTGGTAAAAGGGATGCTAAGTCAAGAAAATATTTTGTTGGTAATATTGACAACTACCAAGGAATTTCGTTGGTAAAAATCAAATATCGTTACCAACAAATTGTTTGTTGCAAGAACTATTTTATTTACCTAAAAAAAATTTCTCGAAAAATCTTAAAATCATCAAGGAAAATTGTCGTTGGCAAAGGTAACAACCTTTATCATAGAACTTTTTCGTTGGTAAAATGCATGAATATCAATGAAAGTTGTCATCGGTATCGTTACCAATTACCAAGGAAATTATTTTCAATAAAAAAAATGATATATTAAAGTTGTCTAAGATACAACCTAATCTAGGTCCCAAACTCTAAGGACATCACCCACTACCTCCCAAACTCTAAGGACACCACTCTTGATGATAAGACTCCACTATGGAATTTCATATATAATATATTTATTTTTAGGCTTAACGGGAATCAAACTCCTGACCTATAGTAAAATCTGTTGCAATATTTACCAATTGAGCTATATGAATAATTGTGTTGTGTGAAACAACTTTATAGCTTATTAAATCAAATTACTCATTTTTTGCAATAAAAAAATCATTGCTACGTATATAATAGAGACCAATATATAATATTTCGTCACTATAAATTAAAACTAAATATTTTCACGATTATAAGATTTATGTTAAATATCTACCACTTTTAGCAATGAAAAAAATTTCACAGTAACACCATTATAATTAGCAACAAAATAGTAATAGCATTTCAATACTATATGTTATTGAAATTGGTTATATTCTCAATGAAATAAAATTAAATTGTTGTAAATAAGAAAATGAGCCTTAATAAGAAAAATGTTCATGAAAATTTTATCAATATTTAGCAACGAAATAAATTGTTACCATTAATATTATAATTAACAGTAAAATAATGTTGTATTGTTAAATAAATTTTATTTGATTTTTCAGATGAAATTATATCAATGCTACTAATAAAAAATTTCAACGAATTGATATTTTTCCACTATAAAGAAGCTAGGAGCTTTAAATATAAAAACATTTCATGAAAAAAAATTCATTATAAGTAACCAAATAAATCGTTGCAATAACGTGGTAATTAACAAGAGAAAATTTAGTTTCATTGTTGAAGAGACACGAATAAGTGTTATAGTGCATTTACTAAGAAAATGTTTGTCAATAATATTAATATTTATTAGCAATGAAATAATTTATTGTAAATGACGTCATTATAACTAACAAACTAAAATTTCGTTGAAAAAAAAATATTTTGTTGCTAAATAATGTTGGTGGGAAATTGATTTTGGAATAAATATTTTTCGCCATCTCTTTACAAAGAAAAGTTGCCAACAAAATAGATTTTGTTACAAAAAGTGACAACTCTATGGTTTTTTCAATGAAATTTATTTTTGTTAGAAATAGTAACATGTTAACAAGGAAAATAAAATTTGTTAGTAACTAAAACATTTTTTGTAGTGAGTATACCAATTTCCAACAAAATAATGACTTGTCGCTATAAAATAGTTAGTGAACTTTAATGAGAAACAAATTTTCATGAAAATAATTATCTGTTTTTACCTAGAAAAAAATTTGTTACGAGCAATGTTATAATTACCAACAAAATCTTATTTCATAGCTACAAAGATTTCATTAAAAAATATATTGTTTCCAACAAAATAAAAAACGTTGCCAATAGTGTGACAATTCTCAACGAAATATTACTTTGTTGCTATAAATTAATAAACGAGCTTTAACAAGAAAAAACCTAATGAAAAAAATTATCAATCATTATCAACGAACCGAATCATTACTAATAATGTGATTATTGTCTAGGAAAACATATTTCCTTACTAAAGAGGGATGAATAAGATTTAATATTCGTTAACAAGGAAAGTTGGTTGTTGTTAAAATTAGTCTTCTTTAGCAACAAAATATTTCATTTCAGATGATGTCATAATTACCAAGGAACAAGTATTTTGTGGCCATAAAAATAATTTCATTGTTAAATCAATTTAGCGAAAAATTGGGTTTGGAGGGAATGTTTCCCGCCACCTATTTAACAAGGAATGTTTCCTACAAAACATATTTTGTTGGAAAACAGTAACAAGTTTATGGTTTTTTCAAGGAAATTTTTTATTCGTTGACAATGCTACAATATTAACAAGGAAATCAATTTTCGTAGCAATAATTTTGTTGGTAAAAGATAAATTTCTTGTAGTGAGTATATGACAAGATTCACGACACAAGGTTTCCTGCAGAAACCCAACATTTTATAAAATATATTCTCGGTTATGGATATAACTACATTTTCATTAAGTGTTGTCGTTTCTGATAACTTGACATGCAGATTATGAATGTCGTAACTACTTATTTTTATGGGAATTTAGACACAGAAATAATAAAATCATTGAAGGATTAACTTTGGCTGAAGCAAAGCCATTAAATAATTACTCAATACACGTAAGATATGTTATATACGATTTGAATAATTCCAGAATAATGTGGTATAATTGTCTTAGATAAGGTTATGCTGATCGAGTAATGTACTACTTGAATCTTGGTTCATTAATCAAGGTATATTGACAAGATTTGAAACATTTTTCACATGGACAACTCTCATCTACTTAGTATACCATGGTTGTCCTATCTTTAGATCTCAAGAAAGACTTGTATCAACCAATTAAAGGATACTCGATTATGAAATATCATATGTGAGTATTATTGGTGCATTGTTATATTTGGCACCAAGTGCATAAACTGATATAGTTTTGTTTTTTGTTTTTTTGTTTTTTGTTTTTTGTTTTTTGTTTTTTGTTTTTTGTTTTTTGTTTTTTGTTTTTTGTTTTTTGTTTTTTGTTTTTTTTTTTTGTTTTTTGTTTTTTGTTTTTTGTTTTTTGTTTTTTGTTTTTTGTTTTTTGTTTTTTGTTTTTTGTTTTTTGTTTTTTGTTTTTTGTTTTTTGTTTTTTGTTTTTTGTTTTTTGTTTTTTGTTTTTTGTTTTTTGTTTTTTGTTTTGTTTTTTTTTTTGTGCATTTACTAGCAAGTTTTAGTTTTACACAAACTTATAGATATTGGCATGACATTACTCATATATCGTCGTGGGACCATTGATATGAGTTTATTCATGTAATTTATCTAACCATTCCAACTTAGTTGACTATGCAAATTCAGGTTCTCTATTTGACCCCTATAAGGGTAGTTCATAGGTAGGTTCTGAGTTGCAGTAGGGGTCTATTATACAAACTTATTGATCAGTTGACTACAAGATGACGACAAGGTTTCACATATTGTTTAAATGCAAGAAGATTTCATCAAATGAGACTAAACGAAACACATTCCAATACAGTTTCTCTACCCACATGAGCTTCAAAAAATCATGTGATTGAAGTTGAACGGGTTCAGTATAGTGAAACTGCACTGTAACCTTCTAGATCTCTTCATAAAATTGGTTTAGGGCCGACTTAATCATCCAAGTAATTTAAGTTCTACTATCATGAGGGGGAGTCATTATCAAGGGAAGTATCAGAAGTATACCTCTGGTGTGCATCCAGAAGTATGCTACGAAAGCATCCAGAAGTATGTTTCGAAATCATAAAAAGTATGTTATATTTGATTTACGTGCGTTGTACTCTTTTCCTTTGATAAGGTTTTTCCCATTGAATTTTCTTGACAAGGTTTTAATGAGGCAACATTATGCGCATATAGCATCCTGGAGTATGCAAAATTGGTGGTTGTACTATTTTTCCTTCGACGTGATTTTATCCCACTGGATTTTTCCTGTCAAGGTTTTAACGATGCATCATTATGCACACCAACCATCTCCTTGAAGAAATATTTGCATCCTCCATCTTTCTGAAGAATGTTGTACTTTTTTACCTTCTTCCAATTTTTTCCACTAAGTTTTACAGGTTTTTAATGAGGCAACGATGGTGATAATTTGGAGCATTTCATCAGGGAGAGAAAATATGTTGTGAACATCCAAGGGGGAGTATTGTAGAATTTGGTAGAATAGTATAGAACTTAGAAGATCTTAGTGGATGTTCACCTATTGCTACCTCATGGCATGTGGTGGCATGAGCTAGCAAGTTTTCTTTTGACTTTAAATAGGCTATAAATAATATTATAAGTATAATGAAAAGAAAACGGACAATAAGATGAGATCTAAGATATATGCACAATACATGAATGCTTTATATTATATCAAGTAATTACAACAAAAATAAAAAATAATACCGAAAAGGAACAACCTAGCCATACCTCAGATTTCCTGGTCTCATTGGACCTTAGTTTATTAAAAAATCCTATATATAAAAATCTCTAGAGAACATTTTTCTCATACACACAGATAATCTAGCTTTGCTCAGATTAATGGTACCCAAAGATGGTTGTGAAAATGCATGGCGCAACGTATGTTCTAGCTACAAAACGAGTTCTAGCTGCTTGATCGAAAAAGGGATTGAGTTTGGGGCTCTACATGTTGGTATGCTCAAATGAGAGCACAAGAGTCCTGAATTTTTCAAATTAAAGGTATACAAATATTAGCAATGTTTTATTTAGCTACTCTTTGATATCTTTTCAACTAAAATCGATAATTGCAGCTCTCTAGAGTAATACCAGCTGATGATACATCAAACCATGCTTTGATCAGCACTGTACACGTGTCATGATAATCTCGTCAATAGAACAAAACAGACCTGATTGCACGTCCAATCCAGCAAGGCACAGTCAGTACTAAGCCCATTATTGGCAGGATCCAGAAGGTCAGACCCAAATTGCAACGCGCCATTAAGCCCACACGTCACACGGTCAAGCCTAATACTCGTAAGCCCTGATAAGCCAAGTATCTGGGGATCGACCCATGACGGGCATGCCAGCAATACATTGACTCCGACTAGGAAATAAATACTAGAGTATAAGTTGGGCAAAGAAACTTCCTTGCATGGACAACACTCAGAAAGGGTAACCTCTCCCGCAGATCTAGGAGCACTAATCGTGTAGGGAAACTTCTCTACATGGACGACTCCCAATAAGGAAAGGATCTCCAGCAAGATCTCTTTCCCTAAACAATGCCGCCAAAGGCTGAGCCGAACAAGGACTCTCACTCTATAATAGGGAGATAAAGTTGATGAACAAAAGTACGCTACAAAAACCAAATTTACAGCTTTAAGCCTCTCCTAAGCAGTGTTCTAAAAGACGGCCTAGGCGTTAGAGAAACGCCCAGATTAATGGCTGGGCGGGGTGAAAAATCGGGTAGGCACCTAGGCGGGTTCTGGGCAGGGTTTGGGCGGTCTAGGCGAGGCCTGTGCAGGGTCTAGGCGGTCTGAGCGAGTTTTTTTTAGTAAGGCTGATTGTGTTCTTATTTTATTTTTCTTTCCCCTTTTTGGAAAGAAACAATTTAATTATTTTTTATTCAGTATATGTCTAAATGTAGCAAAGGATGATTACTTAATGGAATTATCAAAGGATCTGCCAGTACCAATTTTAGTAATGTAGATTTGATCAAACATGATTGAGGTCATTCATGCAATTTGAAGAAAAATAAAAGAGTAGGTTTGAATATTTGTCCACAAATTCAACTTTGTATAAAGTACACATCATGACCAACTTCAGTCATTTGAATTTTAATAAATTTTGTTCATGATTGTTAATTTTTCATGTTTATAAATTTTGCATATGTATTTTGACATTAAATTGGATGTAATTGATAAGGTATTATGTTTAACTTTTGTAAATTATTAAAGTTATAATACAAAATCCTAAAACCGCCTAGGAGCTAGGCACCTGCTCGCTGCCCGCCTACAGCCTAGCGCTTTTTAGAACACTACTCCTAAGCCTTATCTAACTTAAGCATCGGAGTGCCATCGGCCACCACACAGTGGTCCTTGGTTCACGTGTGTTCCCTGTGCAGGTTTAGGTAAAGGCGAAACATGAGAGCAAAAATTGACTACATCAGTTTGGCGTTATCCATGGGGAACGACAGAGTTCCTCAAAAGAAACAATAGTGCCACCTTTCCCATAGAGCCATAAAAATGGTGACAAAAAGGTCTCGCAATAATGGAGACACTGTTGGACTCTAGAACGCTCGGTGCTAGCAGAGCGTCGCTAGCTCCGGTGCCACCACCAACGCAGAAGGAACCTTCTCAGACCCTTGCGTCGGTGGTAGCCGCGGTGGACCCAAGGGTGTATCTACTTTCAACCTAAGTGCAACAAATCGCACGAGTGATGGAGATACTCAATCAGCAGAATCATCCACCCGTAGGAGAAGACCGTAAGTAGCGAAGAGCCAAGTCTCCAGAAGGTTCCATAAAACAAGTTCAAGCGAGTTGTACTGCCCCTGCAGCTTCCCTGTGGACCAAAGGTAGAGGAGCAACTGAGGGGACCCAATGTCCAGAGATGACAGACGCGTCTCACACAACCCCATTCAGCAAGAGGCCCTAAAGCTAGACGTATTGTTCAATCTCATTGTCCCTCCATTCATGGATCATATCATGGATGAATCGCTACTGAAGAAGTACACCCCGCCAAAGCTAGAGTATTATGACGGGCACTTGCATTTCTTCCAACATGTAATGGCACTCAAGGAAAGGTCTGATGCAATAATGTGTCTTTCATTCCCTACCAGCTTGAAGAAGTCAACACTAACCTAGTTCCACAGCCTCCCTCCGAGGTCCATTGACTCATTTCGGACATTGGCGCTAACCTAGGCCCATTTCTTTGTGGGCAACCAACGAACCAGGAACGACCCGCACTATCTACTGACCCTAAAACAGAAGCAGAATGAGACGTTGAGGGAATACGTCACACACTTCAATGATGAGTTGACTCTCATCGATGGCTTTAGTAATGACATCACCGACACTGCCTTCACCTCGGGTCTAAGGTGAGGAAAGTTCTACGACTTCCTTACTTCGGACTCCCAGCCGATATGGCAGACCTGGTGAAGGATGCCCAGAGATACATCACTCTAGATGAGATGGTAACCGCCGAGAAGGAGGCGAAATCCGAAAATAAACCCCCCGACCCTAGAGACAAAAAAGGGAAGAAGAATGAGGACAACGACGGGAACAAGAGGAAGCGCAATGACAGTAAGACCGACTATAGGCGCACAAGGCAAGACAAGGCCTCCAATTATGTTGGGTCCAAGTCTGTCACCCCTCTCAACACCAGTCTGTCCAACATCAATTCTATGAATAATTGGAAAGAACTGAAGTGGCCCTCATGCAGTGAGGAGGCCCCGCTCTTCGCGACTACAAAACATATTGTGTCTTCCATAAGAAGGGCAGACATGATACTAAGGATTGTAGAAACCTTAGAGGAAAAGTCGAGTACTGGATCAGGAAAGGCAAGCTAAAGGAATTCCTGAGCTCGGATAGGAGGTCGGACCTAGCAAAGGAAAGGGAGGACGCTGCCAAGGAGATAAAAAATGACACTCATGGCATCATCTATGTCCTTCATGGGGTCGGTCCCGAGGGAAAGTAATCCAACAGGTCCCGCAAAAGGACGCTGACTGAGATGCGGACGTCACCCTAGTGCGACATCTGACTAGTGCATCATACACGAGTTCACAACCCGATCCCACCATTGACATTTATGGATAGGGATCTCCAGGGTGTATGTTCTCCTCACAATGATTCCTTGGCATCTTCGTCCTCATCACAAAGTAGGAGGTGAAAAGGGCCTTGGTGGATACATGAAGCTCACTTAATGTCCTATTTCTCAGCACATTTCGAAACATGAAATTCCAGGAGTAAGACAACCCCTGTCACTCACCCCATGGTCGGGTTCAGTGGAGAGAAGTGTTTCCCTATCGGGAAGATCAATCTAATGATGGTGGCGGGAGAGACACAATCGCAAAAGTACCTTGTCCAAGAATTTATGGTGGTTGATGCTTTGTCCACCTACAACATTATTTAGTGAAGGCCTTGGCTTCATCATATGGATGCAGTAGTTTCCACTTTGCACCAATGCATCAAATATACAACCAACCAAGCCCATGGAACTATCTGAGGAGATCAACCTGCAGTAAGAGACTACCATTATGCAGCCCTGAAACAACTAAATTGCTACCAATTGCAGCTCAGGCACTGGGCCAAGACGAAAGGGGAGAATCAATCCGCGTGGATGAAGAGAAAACCCTGACAACCGAAACCCAGCTATGCTGAGAGACAGAGTTCAGAGCTGGAGGCCCAATGTAGAGCTGAGTAACGATACTTCAACAAACAGGCACCCACTCCAAGAGCTGATAATCAGCAAGGAACCGCTTGCTAGCACGAAGTCCACTATTCAGTAACTTCACTAACTTTGGCAAAGCAAGACACTTTGCTAGAGGAACTATGCAATCCGAGCTAGGACTATACGCGCCTCTTTCAGGGCTGGGTTAGATTAGTCCCCGCTCAAAGTTAAATTATTTTGTTGTTTTGATTCCGATTTTTTTTTCTGTTATTTTCAGTTTAGAAGAATCGTTGATACCAGACAAATTTTATTGAATGCAATAAAAGTTATTACAAAGCTTGTTGACGAACTAGTAAAAATGTTTATACACTACAAGTATCTAAGTCTGGCGCATGTATGCATCAGCTAACACACACGTTAAAACTTCTCTCCGCCAATCTGCCTCTAGAAGAGAAGGCGGTGATAGTAAAGTACTTGAAAAAAGCTACAAGCACTCATTCGACTCTTTGCTCTGTCAAATCACCTCGCAAGGATGATCTGAAAATGGCAGCACGAGCCTCCAAACAAAATACAAACATATTTGCCACATCAATCTGTCGTGCAAAGAAAATTTAAAACTATAACAGAAGAAGGCAGAGGAAAATGACCTTCAAAAGGGGAGTACTTGGGCCAACCTGCCTTCCGATTGTGGTGTCATGCATGAAGCCCAGTAGATACAGTGGGAACGACCGCCCCAAAACTAGTTGCGGGCATAATCTCTCAAACTAGATGGTGCGATGAGCCGTGGGGGCCTCGGAAGATGGAAGACATACCTCACCCATGAAGGGAAGTTTGTAACTCTTTTTCACGGTATAAGAAGATATTACAATATCTCATGGAATCAATTGGATGCTCACCCAGATCAGGTGGCATCACATAATTACATGTCTTACCAAGACTCATCGCTGCAAATGTCAGAACATTCGAATATTCCAGTAACAGAGATCTTCCTTCAGCCTTTGGAATCCAAAACATATTCTATGGTAAGATACATTTGATCAATATACTCTACAATGCTCATTGCAATGTTTGAAATAGAGAACGACTAGCCTACATATATAGGTGAGGCGGATTATGAAACAACATAAACCAATCTTTATGTCAGCATTAAATGCCATAAGGAAAACAGGGAAGTGATGGTTCCATTTACAACTGCACGAGTCCACATCCATCAATTTAATGACCCTACACGCAATCCCATTAATTGGGGGGAGTAACCGATATTGAACTGTCTCACAACCTGCGCCATACACATGGCACGCTGATCTATAAAGATTTTATTTTTTTCTCTCTCACATGCAAAGACACAAACAGCGAAAGGCCTTGAGCGCCCATGCAATAAGGAGCACACCTACAAAAAATCCAAGGCATCTGCACTACTATTATTCCGTTGTTGTTCATTAAAGCTCGTAAAACTATTGTTAGTCAAATCAATCGATCCGGATTAAAAATTAGACCGCTAGGCGAATTAAGTAAGCCAGGACACCCAAGTTAGACTTGCACGTCCAAAATCTTATTCTAAGCAAAACTTAGTCTGACCCGATTGATTACAATAGCTTTTGGTCCGCTCTACCGCCTAGCCGGCCAAAAGCGGACGACAATGGGTTAGAAGGTGGGAGCTTTGTCAGCGTTCTTAATACCTGACCACGATGGCTTGTCAGGGACCATTGTCCATGTGTAGACAATGGTCACCGAACTTAACTAAAACTTAGTCGGTTTCGATATATGACTATAGCTTCTAGTCCACTCTAACACCCAGTCCGTCAAACGAGTGCCAACAGTTTAGAGAATGGCAGCTTAGTCAGCGTTTTGATGCCTGATTGAGACAGCTTGCCAAGGATCATTGTCCAAACATGGTCAATAGTGATCAAACCCGACCAAAGCTTAGTCAGTGATGACCGATGATGATAGCTTTTGGTCCGCTCGAAACCTAGTCCTCGAATTACGGATTCCGACGGCTTAGAAAGTTGGAGTCTTGTCAGTGCTTTCAAGGCCTGGTGTCGATGGTTTACCAGGGATCCTTGCATGGACAACGATCGCCAAACCCGACCAAAACTTAGTCAACGGCCACTAACAATGATAGCTTCTGGTCTACTCAAAGCCTAGTCCAAATAGAACGGGTGACGATGGGAGCTTAATCAGTGCTTTGGTAGCCTGGTGAAGACGGCTTGCTAGGGATCATTGTCCAACTATAGACAATGATCGTCGAACCTTATCACTCTAACACCTAGTCTGCAAATAGCGGATGATGATGGGTTAGAAAATGGGAGCTTAATCAATGCTATGTAGCCTGTGAAGACGGCTTGCCAGGGATCATTGTTCTTCTGCAGACAATAATCGCCAAACCTTATAACTTTAACACCTTGTCTGCAAATAACGAATGATGATGGGTTAGAAAGTGGGAGCTTAGTCAGTGCTCACGTAGCCTGGTGAAGACTGCTTGCCATAGATCATTGTCCTTCCGCAAACAATGATAGCCAAACCTTATCACTCTAACATCTAGTATGCAAATAGCAGACGATGATGGGTTGGAAAGTGGGAGTCTAGTCAGTGCCCTCGACACCTGATCAAAATGGTTCGCCAGGGAAAACTGTTTTATCACAAACGATGGTCGCTGAACCCCAACCCTGGTTTAGTCAGTTATAACTGGCAATAACAACTTTTGGTCTAACTAAGCCTATTCCACCAATATCAGGTAAAACCGAGTCGAAAGTTTGGTCAGAGCTCTGGAAGCTCGACGCGGAGGACTCACAAGGACTATTATCCGACTGTCTACGATGGTGCACGTGCTAGGACCACAGTCTGACTAGTTCGATTATAATAACAACAACAATTGCTGGTCTGATATACAGCCAGGCCTCCAGATAAAGAGGGAATTACACTCCTCGATTTCTAAGAAGATTCTGACCAAGATTGCATGAACTATCGTACCATAGGCAGCCAGAGCATATCAATCATACAGCTTTCTGACTTAGCAGAGCCTCTCGTCTGACAACTAATGTCATGATAAGACAAAAGAGATAAAAGCTAGCAGGGAATGTAAAAGAAAAATGTACAAGTACAGAATGCTATTCATTTGCAAACCAAAAAGTACAAGGTTCACTCCTCATCAGGAGGAAAATCAGATACAACAGAGCCAGATATAGCAAGGGATGAAGCGGGGTCACCTTCCTCTTTGGACGGAACAAAGGCCATTCCAAACTCTGCATATGCTACCTCTCCATAATAGGATAGATCCCAATCAAGATGTTCTTTTTTCATAAGCAGCAATAGCTCCAGCCTACCATGCACGACTCTGCTGAACTCAAACGTGCCATGGGACTTGATAAGCTTCTCCTCGCACATCCTTGATTTAGCAAGCTCTCGCTCCAGCTACTCCAATTTGCTCGACAGAATGTCAATCTTTGGCTACTCGATGCCCAGCTTATCATTAACATCACTTAGCTTATTATGTGCTAGAAGGAGTTGCTCTTCCGAGGTCCGCACACTTTTTTCCATTAAAATCAACACCAGCCTCCAATTGCGAGGCTGACATTGGACAGCCCATTCAGACTCTTTCTTGGCCTTCTGGACGTTCAGAGCTTGTATTTCAGCCTGCACGACGGGCAAGGTTCAGTTCATTCTCAAACTGATCCCTCGCGGACACTGCCCTTGCCAGGTCAGACTCAAGCATTTCTAAGCGAACCATCTGACTATCCGACCTTGTGCGCCAAGACTCCGCTCCAGCATCTGAGCAAGCTTCAAGTTGCTTCCTTGATGATTCAATCTCGTAGAGAGCATCAGAGTATGACTTCTGCAAGTTTGCAAAGACTCACTCCATAGTATACACTCTCTCACGAGCGACCTCAACTTCAGTTCCAGCTATGGCCACTTGATTCAAGTGTGACATCCCCAACACGAGATGCTTTTGTTCTTTATCCATACACTCTCCCACTGTCTCTCCTTCTGGCTCCGGAGCATAGTTCGTCAGCTAGTCACTCCACCTGCTAATATGCTTCTTGGAAGCATGAGAAATGTCAACTCCTTGATGCCAAGCTTGGTTGCTCATCTTTACCACATTCGGAGCGAACAGACTATCCGCGTATCCAGATGAAGGTCCTTCGGGATCGGAATCACTCCAACACCACCCTTCACTGTTTTCACTACATCAGGACCCTCATCTACAACTTTCCCCTTACTCGCAATGATCGGATCTCTCTCACGAACTGACTCAGAGTCAGTTGATGGGGAAGAAGGAAGCGAGTTATTCTCGGACCCATCGTAACCGCAATATGAGGACGGGAGCAAGACAGGGGACAGTACGAGCGACGCGGAGGGGACCTTTTGCCATAGGGATGACGGTCAAGAAACTCTTCAGCAAGTCTAGTAGGGCTGCAACAAAGTCTTTCAACGAAAAGGGACCATCCAATCCCACACCAGATGAAAGGCCTGCTCTGTACTCAGCTTTGTTACATCTGCAACCCCAACCATTTGCAAATACTCCCTCTCTAAGGGAAATGGGTGCCTTTGCCTAAGCATCATGCCCTTTAGATACTGCAGTCTCCACCCCAATGGACGATTCAAGAACCTATCCGACAACTTCACACCCTTCGAACGAAGCTGAACGCCCACTAACGGGCCTAGACACAGCACGAGGCCTCTTCAGAAAGCATGAGAAGGAAGCACCTCACTTAGTTCTGCCCTCATTGAGGGGCTCGGGATCTTAATCTTTGGTAAATTTCTCTTCTTTGAAGAAGATATGCCTTCAAGCTTTGGCTTTGAAACCTTAAAGAGAATAGGAGCCTCATGCCAACGAGCCCACAGTCCGATGCGCATGGTATTAGAAGACTTAACGACATCTTCTACCCTCAGACGAGGCATGTTGCGAAACGCATCCAGAGCTGCTTTATCCTTAGTAGAAAGAGATGAAGTGGGGAATTTCCCTAAGAAAAGCATGAAGGTCAATTTGATATGCATTTAACACAAGAGAAACCAGAAACGAAATTGAACTTACTCAGTTGTCTGAATTCCCGCTCGACCGGACGACCAGCAAACTCGATTGCCAAAGTCGTTCTGCAATGTCAGCATGCACACAGCGTGCTCATTTATTCGATGGGAAGTAAGCAGTTGCATCGCCCTTGAAGATACTCGGGTACCAGCGTCTTTCGCCCTAATCGGGATAACAATCACGGTTCTATACCCGTTCGGCACCAGTTGAGCGGGCACAATGCTGAGGTATGCCAAGAACTTCCAAATTTTTTTGATAACATGAAAGTGGACACCTGATTAAAGAATACTGCGGTGATGATAGAAAAACCTCTCTAAAGGGGACAACGGCGATAGATTGGCCCCCAGAGTGAAGAGCGCCAAAATTTTAGGAATCCTGTATGTTTTACAGAAGACCATCAGACTCGACTCGGAAAGTGACCTTTCCTCAAAGAACTTGCATCCCTTAGCGAATAGTTCATCGGAAAGCTTATTCAGGCCCGCCATGAGATATCGTACAAGCTTTTGATTACGAAGGTTGAACAAAATCAAAAGCATTGAATGTGATACGACAAAAAAAAGTCTCTGAGATCGAAAGAGTAAAAAAGCCAAACTCTGCAGAGAGGATATCTATATAGAAAACAGAATTCCCGCCTTTTTCACTTTTGACCAGACACATGCCCAATTAATGAAACTCGCCGCTCGAGGAAACAACTCAAACTCAACCATCATGACTGCAGAGTTGCTTCATAAAATGATGATGGACCGATAAGATGGCCCACCAACCCGGGGGGAGTAGCTGATGATACATCAAATCATCCTCTAATCAGCATCATACATGTGTCATGATAATCTCATCAACAAAACAAAGCAAGCCTGACTGCACGTCTAATCCAGCAAGGCCCAGTCAGCACTAAGCCCATTATTGGCAGGATCTAGAAGGTTGGACCCAGATTGTAACACGCCACTAAGCCCACACGTCAAGCCCAATACTCTTACGTCCTAATAAGGCAAGATTAAACCCTAATAAAGCAAGTATCTGGGGGATCAACCTAAGATAGCCGGCCAACAATACATTGGCTCCGACTAGGAAACAAATACTAGAGTATAAGTCGGGCATGAAAACTTCCTTGCATGGACAACACTTAGAAAGGGAAACCTCTCTCGCATAACTAGAAGCACAAGTCGTGTAGGGAATCTTTTCTACATGGACAGCTCCCAATAAGGAAAAGATCTCCAGCAAGATCTCTTTCCCTAAACTACGCCACCAAAAATCGAATTGAACAAGGACTCTCACACTATAAAAAGGAGATAAGGTCGATGAACAAAGGTACGCTGTAAAAACCCAATTTACAGTTTTAAGCCTCTCCTAAGCCTTATCTAACTTAAGCATTAGAGTGCCATCAACCACCACACAGTGGTCCTTCGCTCACGTGCGCTCCCTATGGAGGTTTAGGTAAAGGTGAAACGGGAGAGCAAAAATCGACTACATCACTAGTGATACGAGATGGGGACCTTTTTTTATTAATGTTTGATTTGAATAAAATTGTCCAAGGAACTTACGGTTCTGTGGAATCCTCAAAATCTTGTATGCGGAGATAAAACCATATATTAAATCACGAAACTGGAAATCGTCTCACATTCACGGCCTAAGTACCCTGTTGTTATAGTGTTGGTTTTATGTAAGAGAGGAGGAACAGATAATACAATGTTATTTTTCTCATTCTAAAACTTCATCTTCTTCTATCTCTTATGGATATTAGTTTCATTAACTGCTCTCGGAGGTTAACCAATCCGACGAATAGTTTCTAAATATGTGCACATTTTGGAAACTGAGATCTTCCACTTTCTCTTCTTCAACGTTCATACATTTAAATAGGTTGTGCGTCCAGCATATCTCACAAATCACGGAAGTTCACTACTATGTAACTGTTAGGTATACATACTAGTTCCAACGAGTAGAGAAAGTATGCAGTACTCCAGACCAATTTCGTCACATTTAAAACATTTCTTGATCTCTCAATGGATATATCATTGCAATGCGTTTTTATATTCACAATTCTGTAAACACATAGTAAGCATAATTGGTCGACCTGTGAATACTATAAAATTTGACATTCAATGTGGTATTTTTTTTTCATCTTAGAATCCTTTGATTCCAGTTTAATTTCTTTTCTAGAGATGCCCATTTTGGTCGAATCATTCATGACCAATATTAGCAACATTCTAAGATAGCATACATCAAACTCAAACCTCAATAAACTGGTGGAAGTCATAAGGATACAAAGATGGGCCATCTTAGCCTCAAGAGTCTCACATAATGAGGAGGAGAGATCAACAATACTTCATTATTCTTATGGTCGTTACTTTGCACATGTGGTATGAAACACATGCTTTGGTATTTTCTCCCTTTCCATGGAGCGTATGTCTCTCATTAAAATACCATACAGGTGATAGTTTAGATACACTTAGTTTCTAACTTAAGTCCACCATTCTACTCTTTATTTTATCACAAAACAGGTTTTTCACCTGGCATTAAGACGGATAAGATGAATCGTGGGGTTATTTATCTTCGGTCACAAAGATTTTGAATATAGTGACCTCATTTTGATCCTTAATCAAGGCGGCATTCGTTTAAGCTTGAACTCTCATACTACTCAAACTGTCACATCTCTATAAATCATACATTCATAGAGGCGATTGCTTATGTGAGAAGGCCAATCAATCTTTTCGACATACCTTTTATATCAAGTACTAAGCATGTATCATGCGTGTATGTTTTCAACAAAAATTAGCAATATTAGACATCAACTAAATAAAAAACTTATTATTATTCCTCTATGAATGTTACATTAAAAGAAAATAAGCATTGATTGTTTATAATTGAAAATCATTCATCAATATCCACGCAACCCTAGAGACTAGATATGACCATTAAATACATATCTGGGAATCAGTTTTGTAAATGGACCTGCTACCATCCTATGCATCGATATATACTTCACATTCACTTCTTTTCATGCAACCAAGTCTTTAACAAAATTTTATTTAGTATCTATATGTTTGGCCAAAGAGTGATACATTGGATCTTTTGTGAAGCTATAGCTGCCTGGTTGTCACAGTTCACTAAGATTATGTTTGTAGCATCTTTCTTACCCCCAAATGATTAAAAAATCTCTTAAGCCAAAGCGTCTCTTGTACTGCACCTAATAATTCCACAAACTCAGCTTCCATTGTGGATAATAAGGCTACACATGTTTGTTTCTTACTTCTCCAAGAAATAACACCATTATTCAGTAAGAAAATATAACCAGAGGTATATTTATTTCATCTAAATCTCCTCCCTAATCAGCATCAGTATAGCCTTCAAGATGCAGATTTTTTCCTTCATAACACAATGTGTAATCTGTAGTTCCTTTTAGATACCTCAAAATCCTCTTGACCGCTCTCCAATGACCTGGACCTGGATGTAATTAATATCTGCTTGTCATTCCAACCGCAAAACATATATATGGCCTTGTACATATCATAACGTACATAAGGCTCCCAACAACACTGGAATAAGTAACTTTTTTCATTTGTCCATTTTCAAATGGAGTTTTAGGACAAAACCTTTTGCTCAGACTTTTGCCTTGTGCAATAGAAGTGTCAATGGGTTTACAATTATGCATATTAAATAGTTCAAGAATCTTTTTAATATAAGATTCTTGTGAAAGAGTTAACAATCTCTTTGAACGATCTCGCTCGATTGTATACCAAGTATATATACAGTTTTACCCATATCCTTCAATTCAAATGTTGATGATACAAACTCTTAATTGCTATCACAAACTCCTTATCATTTTCGGCTAACAGTATGTCATCTACATATAATGACAAGGCCACAAACATGTCATTGTATCTTTTAACATATACATAGTAGTCCTCATCAATCAGGTTAAAATCAAAAGACATTAAGGATTGATGAAAACGTATATGCCACTGTCTGGTAGACTGTTTTATACCATAAATTGATCTTAAGAGCCTGTACACTTTCTGTTTTTCACCTTCCTTTATGAAGCCTACAGATTGTTCCATATAGATCTCCTCTTGCAATTTTACATTGAGAAAAATAGTCTTTACATCCATTTGATGTAATTCAAGATCCATACTTGCCACTATAGCCGGAATAAAGCAAATATAGGTAAATCTCACAACTGGAGAGAATGTTTCTTCGTAATCAATTTCCTCATTTTGAGTATACCCCTAGGCTACAAATCAAGCCTTATATCTTTCAACTGTTCCATTAGCTTTACACATAATCTTGAGAACCCATTTGTTCCCAATTGTTTTCCATCCTTCTGGAAGATCAACCAATTCCCAAACTTGGTTTGATCTCATTGACTCCATTTCTTCTTTCATTACATTTATCCATTGTTCTTTTGCAGGGCATGTGAGAGCCTCCCTAACCATTTTCGGATCATCGTCCTCTTGTGGGGCTACAATAAAAGCCTCACTCTCAATTTCAAAATAACGACGGGGAATATTTCCATGACTACTACATCATAATTGATTTTCTTGTGAAACGATTTCAAGATTATTTGCTTAGATCCCACTCAGATCAGATGATCTGGTTGAAATATCTAGTGAACTCACCAACTGGTTTTGCGTAAGCAATTCATCTGAATCCGCCATTTCAAAGAGAGTTAAATCATGGTTTAACTCACCCCTGATTGAAAATCATGTTTCAAGAAACACGACATCTCGTGATTCAAATTCAGTTACACTACCACTTGCATGTTCCCCATAAATACATATCCTTTAGAGTGTTCGGAGTATCTTATAAATATATTCTTTTTTACCTCTAGGACCCAATTTTCCAAATTTATGGGAAGTATTGTAAAAATAAGCAGCACAACCTAAGATCTTAAATTAAAAAATCGAGTTTGCAACCAGTCCATAGTTCATAAGGAGTCATCGTAATTTATTTGGAGGACACTAGGTTAAGTACGTGGACAACAGTTAGCAAAGCATCACCCCAAAAGGTAATAGGCAAATTTGTTTGTACCATCATTGACCTAACCATTTCAAGAAGGGTTATGTTTCTCCTCTCCGCAACACCATTTTGTTGCGGAGTCCTCGGAATAGTTAAAATTTTGTTGTCTGTCTATTCCTTTTTCACCACATAGAATTTTGAATTCATCAGATAGATATTCACGTCCTCGATCATTTCTCAATATTTTTATTTTCTTGTCTAATTGATTTTCTACCAGTTTAACATAGCATCTGAAGCAATCTAAAGATTCTGACTTATG
This sequence comes from Berberis vulgaris, assembly GCA_963556465.1. Lineage (NCBI taxonomy): Eukaryota > Viridiplantae > Streptophyta > Magnoliopsida > Ranunculales > Berberidaceae > Berberis > Berberis vulgaris. The sequence goes on along the minus strand of OY747132.1, from coordinate 31,472,995 downwards.
AGATGTCAAATAGATGTGACAAGATCGAGTGTGATCATCTATAACTGTGATAAAATATACATACCCATCTCTGGCCCTAAAATTCATCGGACCACAAATATTCAAATGGATTATCTGCAATCTCAGCTCTTGTTCCTTTGCCAAATGGTTTACGTGCCATTTTTCCAGCTATACAATACTCACATATTGATAGATTGACTTTCTCAATTGAGCCCAATAAGACAATTTTTTTGTCAATTTATGCATTCTATGTTGACTAATATAGCCTAGTCTTATATGTCAAACATCTACATTATCATCCAAATTATCTGAAGTAGATGCTGATGTAGTCGAATCATGTTCTCCTTGACTTTGACATGCACAGGGAACACACGTGAGCCAAAGACCACCGTTGTGGCAGCCAATGGCACTCTGATGCTTAAGTCAGACAAGGTTTGAGAAAGGCATAATGTTGTAAATTGGGTTCTGTAGCATACCTTTGTTCATCAACCTTGTGTCTTATTTATCATGTGAGAGTCCTTGTTTGGCTAGACCTTTGGTGGCGTAGTTTAGGGGAAAATATCTTGTTGTATATCCATTCCTGACTAGGAGTCATCCATGTAGGAGAGTTTCCCTGCACGACTTGTGCTTCTAGATTTGTAGGAATTTTTCCCATATGGAGTGTTATCCATGCAGGGGAGCTTCCATGCACGACTTATAATCCGGTATCTGTTTCCTAGTCGGAGTCAATGTATCGTTGACTTGTCTATCTTAGGTCGATACCCCAGATACTTGCCTTATTAGGTCTTACGGGTATTGGGCTTGACCATGTGACGTATGGGCTTAATAAGGCATTGTAATTTGAGTTCAACCTCATGGACCCTGCCAACATGGGTTTAGTGTTGTCTGGGTTTTGTCAGATTGGGCGAGCAGTCAGGCCCGCTATGCTCTGTTTGACGAGATCATCATGACACGTGCACGACACAAATTAATGGGCAGTTTGGTGTATCATTAGCTACTCCCCCCGAGTTAGTGTGACAGTTCATCGATCTAATAAGTCATGTCATGAAGGAACTGCGTTGTCCTGATAAATGAGTCTGAGACATCTCCTCGAGTGGTGCGCATCATTAATTGGGCTTTCGATTGCTAAAAAAGGCAAAAATCCATGCTTTCCATATAAATCCCATTTTCTACAAAGTTTAGTTTCTTTACTCCTTTGATCCCAGAGACTCTGCTTCATCGTTTCGCTTTTTGTGTTTTTTGCTTTGTTCAACTTTCGCAATCAAAAGTTTGTATGTTCTTCGATGGCAGGCCAGAATCAGCTTTCTGATGAACTGTTTGCTAAAGGCTGTAAGTTTTTTAAGAGAGATCAATCTTTGATTCGAATATGGAGGGCCTTCGCGAGAAGTATGGGATCGCTAAAGATCTGGTGATCTTCACATTGGGCGCTAGTTAGACGCCATTGTCTCCTCCAGAAGGATTTATTAGTTTGCACCGAGGTATGCTTCAATTGAGCGTTCATTTTCCTGTCATCAAGGAAATTTAGAGCTTCCTATCGTACCTCGGCATTCCGCCTGCTCAGCTGGTGCCAAACGGGTATAGGACGGCTATTGCCATTCAATTTAGGGCGAAAGACAATGGTGTCAGAGTGTCTTCGAGGGTGATCCAATTGCTCATCTTTCCTCGGATAAATGAGCACACTATATGCGTGTCGAAGTCCCCGACTAGTTTTGGAACACGCTTCCTGATGATTACAAGTTCTGGCAGAAGTATTGCTTCATGGCTTCTATGGACTCGAAATATTTTGAGCTTGATGGTTGTTCGATCGAGTGGGAGTTCAGGCAACTGAGTAAGTTTAATTATGTTCTCGATCCTGCTTGTATTGATTGCATGTTGAATTGTTACCATGCTTTCTGTAGGGAAATTTCCAACTACGCCCCTCTCTTTTGAGGATGAAGCAGCCATGGATAAATTTCGTGACATCCTCAGATGCGGGTCGAGGATGTCATCTAGCCCTATAATATCAAATGAATCAAACTGTGGGCTTACTGGGATGAGGCTCCCACTCTTTTTAGGGTCTCGAAATAGAAGTTTGATGACGAGCCTTCTTTGAAAAAGATGAAGCTCTTGAAGGTTAAGATTCCTAGCCCATCAAGGAGGGCGGAGTTGAATGAGGCACTTTCTTTTTTTGTGCGTTCACAGAAGCACCATAATGCGCCTAAGCCTACTCTTGAGCGTTCACCTCCTTTAGAAAGGGGATGCAGAGTTGTGGAGCAAGATCTTGATTTGTCCGCTGGGGCGGAAGCTGTTGTGCCCGAGGGGCATGATGCTTGGGTGAAAGCCCCTATTTTCCTTCCCGACTTGGAGAAGGCATATCTGCAAATGGTGGGGGTTGAAGATGCAACGAAACTAAGACGGCAAGGGATCTGAACAACCTATTGTTGCAGGCGGGTATGGCAGTTTCGTCCGATGCAGGTCAACTCATCCTTTTTCATGGGAAGATTTCATGTATAACCCCTTCTTGGATCGCGAGTCTTCTCAACCTGATGAAGGGTCGACTAACCATCATTCTTATGGCGAAAGGTCCCCTCCACATCAGCCATATTGTCCTTCGTCTAGATGTTGACCTTAGATTGAGGTGACGATGGGTCCGAGAGATAACTCACTTCCCTTTTCCCCATCAAATATCTTCGAATTGGCTCGTGAGAGAGGATCGATAGTTGTGAGTAAAGAAAAGTGGTAGAGGGGGCCCTGATGCGATAAAGACTGTGAAAGGCGGTGCTAGCGTGATTCCGATACCAAAAGAACCTCCATTCGGATGCGTGAATCAGCATGAGCAACCAAACTTCGCACCAAGAGGTTGACATTTATTATGCCTCCAGGAAACATATTAGTAGATGGAATGACTAGCTGGCAAATTATGTTTTGAAGCCAGAAGGTTACTGGGAGCCGTATGGACAAAAAGGCAAAAACATCTCGTGCTAAGGATGTCATATCTGAACCAAAATGTTGTCACTGGGATGGAAGTTGTAGCTGCTCGTGAGAGAGTGTATACCATGGAGCGGGTCTTTGCAAATTTGCAGAAGTCATATTCTGACGCTATTTACGAAATTGAATCATTATAAAAATAGTTTGAAGAATGGAGGCTTGCCCAATCGGCTATTGATTCGGAGGTCTGGCAAACAAGGTCGGAGGCTTAGAGGGTTCGCTTGGAAATGTTTGAGTTCGATTTGTCAAAGGCAGTGTCCGCGATGGACAGGTCTGATGAGGAGCTGAACATTGTCTGTCGTGACTTAAAACTTGCTCGGGAGACTGCAGCCAAGGCGCATGCTAAGATACTAGCTCTGATGATGGAAAAGGCCAAGAAGATACTCAGCATTGCATCCGGGAACAAGAAAATGAGATAGCAACAAAGAAACTTACTGAGGTCAAACTGGAAGTATTTGTGGACTTGACGACCTCAAAAGTTGAAATACGAGGAATTCACTGAAGCTAGAAACCAATACTTCGTCTAGGGCTAAACATCATTCGCTACCTAACGCAAGCAAGATGGATTATTTAGTATGTAGAGGCCCCTAGAATCCAACCGAGCGGCGGTCGGATGATGAACTATCGCTAGGGTTAGACGAAGGCCAATATCGTGTGCTCGAAGGAGGATCACAATCAAAATCTTGAACCCACTCGAGACCAATTGAGTGGGAGGCATGCAAAGAGAAAAGAAGAAGCGCCAAACATCGTCAGGCACTGGAAATCGGAGCCCAGGTTTGAACATGCCTCGATTCAACCCTATGTACCCCTGAGAAGGTGAAGACAGAGCCCTATCCACGAGCGTAGGAATAACTTCCAAATCTCCTGGAATATGATACAGGCTCCGAAGCCTGATAACTAATTTTTGTCAACCAGGCTATTTTTGAAAAGCTTGAGGCTGATAAAGGACAACAACTGCATGGAAGTAAGTTCAACATTATCCGCCATTGATAATATAGAAGCACAATCGCACAAAAGAACAATACAAAAAGTAACAGGAGAGATCCACCTCGAAGCGACGATAATTTATAGAGAATACAAATCGTACTTCTTCTCCCATAGCAGTTGCGTATTCATTAATGCTATGAGCCGCTCAAAACAACACTTCGGGTTCAATCAACACGACGGTACAATTACTTTTTAGAGATTCAGAGGACCGACTAAAAGCCCCTCTAACTCGAGAAAAGTAGCTGATGATACACCGAAACAGTCTTTCCTTTACACCGTACACATGTCATAATGATCTCAAGAATTAGTAGGCCCAAGCGTCAACCCAACACTGATCCGGCCCAAGCGGTTCCAAGCCCGCACAGTGCAGTCCGCCAAACGGACCCGAAATTATTACAGCCCAGTAAGCCCACGCATCTCACAGCTATCCTCAATGCCCATAAGCCTTGTTAAGGCAAATATCTCGAGGATCGGCTTCGGATAGGCAAGACAACATCACTTTGCTTCCAACTAGGAAGAAAATTCCAGAGTATATATCACACATGGAGACTTCTATCTATGAACTACTCTCGGATTGGGAACTATCCCCCGCGTATCTAGGAGCACAAGGCTAATAGGGAAACTCTCCTTCACAGCACAACTCCTAATTAGAGAAGGATCTCCACGAAAATCTTATTCCCTAAATGACGCTATCGATGGCCTGGTTAAACCAGGACTCCAATACTATAAATAAGACATGAGGTTGGTAAGCTAAGGTACATTACAAATTCCTTGTTTACACCATTACGCCTTCTTCAGATCCTTGTCAGACTTTAGCATTGGAGTGTCCTCGGCCACCACAACGGTGGTCTGTGGCTCATGTGCATTCCTTGTGCAGGTCAGCAGGTTTGCAAGTTATTGTCAAAGCAGGGAGCGAAAATTGACTGCATCAAGGGTCTACATCACTCGAGCAAGGAAAAGGATCCCGCCCATACTTCCAAAACAAGTATAGGTGTTAGTGTTGAAGTTCAACAGAGGGACACGATTCCACTCACATATACATCTGTTCTTCGACAATCATTGGAGAGATGGTAATTTTCTTTGTTGTCCCAAGCTTATTTTCCCCATTTTGATTGAGTTAACCCTCGATATTGGGCTCGTAAGTGTGATCACTATTTCCAATTACACCATGTGAAATATGACAACAAAGTGCACATGGCTTGATTCATCTAGAAGGCATAGCTAATCATTGGTTCATGGATTACTAAGAAGGTGAGGGAATAGTTAATTGGCAGGTGTTTGTTAAGGATGTATGTGATAGGTTTGAAAATGATGCCCAAGAAAATTTTGTTTAATATTTAATAAATTGATCCAAGAGACTTTAGTAGAATATTATTATAAGTGATGCGTCCAAAAATCATTGTCCTGTGAGTTTGATTTGCAAAACCATTGTTAGACTACCAAGGACCACCTTTTTGTGGCCGAAGGCACTCCGATGCTTAGTCAGTAATTCTGTTGGAAAAAGGAAGTAAATTTGGGCAAAACTAAGTTAAAGTTGCATAATTTTGTCGAATGTTCCCTTTACCTTTTATAATGGTCGTAGTTAACTCTCTGCGTGACATAAGCATGTGAGGCGCAACGAAAGGAGATGTCTTTGTAACAGTCTCCTCCTTAATGGAAAGGCGTTCTTGGAGGAGTAGATCCCTATACGGTCTTTCTTGGCACAACGTTCTTTTTCTTTATGAGATAACGTGTCACGGGCTTGGATTTGGGCTTTGATTCGTCTGGGCCTGGATTCGGATCCTGCTTACGCCTCCTTAGAGGTGGGCCTTGTTTGGGCTTGTGGAATTAGTTTTATTTCTATCGGGCTTCATGAGTTGGCCCAGTAGGTCGTTTGATGTGTCCTCATGATGGGTTTTTATGCCATGTGTACGGTCGTGGTAGTCGGTCTATTTTGATGTATCATCAGCTACTCCCCCCTTAGTTAGTGGGTATGGTAACATATCCACTAATTGTGTAATGGTTGGTGTGTTGATTGTGCTTTTGCGTTGAACTTGATAACTTTTAGTTGCTCGATCGTCTCGGCTACTTTGTTGTCTATTCGTTTTTGCGCATATTTTTAATGCATCATTATGTCCCGTATTTCGCTCCGTGAGTGGTCTCTTTGTTTCCAAGTTTAAAAGGTGTTGCGGCTACTCTTATTTTTTCTTTATGCCATCTGTAGTGTTATTTTATTTTTTCTACTGCCTTTTTTTCCTCGTTCGTTCTTCCCTGCTTACGATGCCTGCTGGCGACATGTTGGTTGGTGATCAGCTTTCCACTTGTGAAGCTCATTTTTCTACAAACAAAGCCCCTCGGGTTACTTTGGATAGTCTGTTCTGACTATACTTTGCTTGAGGACCTTGAAATCATTATTCCTCACAAAACGACAGCCCTTATTGCCCGAAGAAAGGATATATCGCACTTTATCCTCGCATGTTCTATGTCGATCTCCGGTTCCCTGTTCCAGAATTGTTCTGGTCATATCTGGACTTCTTAGGTATTCCTCCTGCTCAAATGGGATTGAACGTCTGGAGGGTCATGGTTGCCACGTATGCTAAGGCCATTCTTTCTGGTATCTCTTTAACACCTCGAATCTTGCATTCCTTGGTGGGGTTCAATGTGACATCCAACCATACCTGTTTCATGTATTCCCCTGCGTGTTTTGGTAACCTTAACAGGGTTGGTCGCGGGATTATTTCTATGTGTCTGTCGGTTTTGGCCACTTCAATTTGCGTAGTCTTCTGATAGTAAGGTCTTTTCGAGTTCGTTTCAAGGATCGGAATATGAAATTGAATGTTGAGGAACATATTATCAGTGAGCGCTTCTTGGGGCTTTTGGTGGTCCCATTGGGTTCCTATCTTACTGATGATATGGTGAGATGCAGTGGTTTATACATCATGAATGAGAGCGAAAGGGCCTTGTTGACCGCGAGGCAGTCTGAAGAGATTGTTGCTCGTGTTATCGACGATAAAGTGGTCGTTGATCGAAAAGTGGGCTCTGATGTTAAGGATCTCAATGCTCCTATTCGTACTACTATTGGTCCTTCTAGAAAGAGGAAAATAGGAAGGCTTGTTAGTCTGTTGAAGTTGTTGTTTCTATCTTCCGACCACGTGTCGAAGAAGAAACGGCTTGTTGATTATGTGCGTCGCACGACTATTTATTCAGATCCTATGGATAGAAATCCTTCGAGGGAGAACCGCTGCTCTTTGCAAGAGGCGGAAGAGTTGAGGTTGGCTCAAGAGAAGAGTGAGAAGGATATTGTTCATCCTTTAGATGATGGTGAAAAGAGGCTTGTTTCTGCTTATGGTGGCCTTGACATTGTCAAGTGCTTTGAAGAGGATCCTCGGTCTTTGGATGACAAGATGGTCCAGTTGGTTGTTTTCCAATATGAAGAACTTGGCAGTCGAGGTCTAGCCTCTGAATTGCAGTCTCATCCCCCTCCTTCCCCTCTTGCTGACGGAGGGATGGAGGTTCCTCCATCCGCAGCCTACTTGAATCCTTCGGCTGTCATTCGTTTCGTTTCGGCCGAGCGATGAGATGGTGATGGAGGTTCTCATGTTGTTTCCTCATCTTTTCCAGCCATGGGTGGTGGTGGTTCCTCCATACTACCTGATCCTTGTGTTCTTCATTCACGGATCAGTTGGAAGGAACCTACTTCTGAAGAGATTTGGGTCAAATCGGATGGAAAGTTCTGTTGGTTTTCTCGTCTTGGTGTGCAAGATGGTGTACACAAGCTGATAAATGAAAGGCACAAGTGGTCGGTAGAGAGGCCCCCGATGTCCATGCTAAATCCAGACCTTCACCTTGAGGATGGTGTTAGGCTTGTAATGGAGGGGATGACTCATCTCACCAATGCAAGGGTGATGGGCTTGAGTAGTCAGGTCAATCACATTTTTATGGTTTCTTTGGAGAGGAAGTTTTTCGTGTTTCTCCTGGTGTTCTCCCATGTTCTTTACCAGTATGACGCGTTAAAAGCACGATGCTCTAAACAAAACAAGGTGGCTGAAATTGCTTAGGCCGTCTTTAGCCAAGGTAGAAGGTGCACGAGATCAATCTGTGGCAGCACTCAAATCTCTGATAGCTAACCTAGAAGGCGTCCGCACACGTTTTCTCGATGTGGAAAATGAGCTTTCTACTGATAAGGCGCTCCATGATGAGACCGCGCGGGCCATGATAGAACACTCTAAAAGTTGCAACATTGCTGAGAAAAGGGTGGAGCAATTGTTGTCTTTGCTTGACGAGGTCAAAGCTGATTTCTCTGCGATGCTTTCTACTATTGAGGGCCAACTTATTGCGGTAAGAAGTGAGTTTGCTTCTTTAAGGATAGACTATGTGTTATGGAAGTGGCAGACTGGAAACGCGTTGTTGATGGTCAGACTGAACTTTTGGATTATATCGAGGGTCTTGGTGTCGATTTGATCCAGTATCATCCTCTAGTGCATTAGAATTTTGAGGACGTGGAAGATGTCGTCGAAGATCCTCCTGGTGTACCACTGGCCGAAGGACCGCTTCCTACTCTTGAAGAAGGAGTCCATGTTATTGATCTGGCTCCTACAGGAGATATTGTCAAGGATGTTATAAATGTTTCCCCTTAATCTTCCATTGTTGCTTTTGTAACGAACGAATTTTGAATGAAATGGAATTAGTTCCTTTATCGTCTTTGTTCACTTGTTGTTGTCTTGAAATTTGCATTTGATGTTTCACAGATGTTTGAAGTAACCTTTCGATGGTTTGATTTTTTCCATGCTTTAGTGTGCATGTCTTGATCTTGTACTTGTTGTTTCTGAATTTTTGTGGAAGGCTGCTTTGTTTACGTATTTTCTTTTTTGAATTATTCGCCCGGTATCTTGCTTTGCTAAATTGTCATGACACAAAGTTTCTTTGTTCAATTGTCTCGTTCGTTCAAGGTGCAACGCTCTAGTCGATTCAAAGTCATTTCATTTAGTTGAAACTCTTACTCCATTAACTTGATTCCTCGATCGATTTGAATTTTTTGTTTTCTGTTTGACTCGGGTGTTCAACTTTTGCTTCATTTTATGTGACACTCTGGTCAACTCGAAGTCATTTCCTTTTAGTTGACTCATTCGTCCAACTTTTACTTCATTAACTCGACACCTCGGTTGATTTAAAGTTTTTGTTCAGTTTGACTCGGGTGTCCAACTTTAATTTGCTTCATTTTATGCAACACTCTGGTCGACTCGGAGTAATTTTTTAGTTAACTGGTTCGTTACTTCGTTAACTCGACACCTTAGTCGATTCGAAGTTTTTTTTCAGTTTGACTCTGGTGTCCAATTTTTGCTTCATTTTGTGCGACACTCTGGTCGACTCGAAGTCATTTTTTAGTTAACTAGTTCGTCCAACTTTTACTTCATTAACTCGATACCTCGGTCGATTCAAAGTTTTTGTTCAGTTTGACTTGGGTGTCCAACTTTTGCTTCGTTTTGTGTGATGTTCTAGTCCACTCGAAGTCATTTTTAGTTGACTCGTTCGTGCAACTTTTACTTCGTTAACTCGACACCTCGATCGATTTGAAGTTTTTGTTCAGTATGACTCGGGTGTCCAACTTTTGCTTCATTTTGTGCGACACTCTGGTCGACTCGAAATCATTTCCTATTAGTTGACTCGTTCGTCCAACTTTTACTTCTTTGGTTGATCAGACCAGAAGCTTATCGTGAATATTTGACTTGCGTCTTGATTCTTTGTGGGCTTTTGAGCCCCATTGTTTTTTTTGTAGTCGAGTTTTGAAATTGTTTTGCTTTTGTGAAATGTCGATTCCGAAAATGAAACTTTATTGATTTTTCAGCCATTTTAGCAATTGTTCTCCTAGAGCGGCTCCATTACATCGTGGAACATTTCTTCTTTTATTCATGCGTTGTTAATGTTTACCCTTGCGTTGGCGCTCGTTCCTTTGCTGTTCCTTCTGATTTATGACCTTATTTGCTCGCGTGGCTATTGCTCCCCGTTTGGCTTTGCTTGTTGTGGCTTGATGGAGTTTGTTAATTCCCTTGCAATTGATTTTGGCCAAATTTGTCTATGTTGTTGAGGTCTTTTGAACGTTGGCCTCTCGACTTTGATATAGGTCTGTTCGGGTGGGAGGTGCTCCTGTCCCAGGGCGGATGTAGTGTAGAGCATATATTAATTCCCTTGATCACTCCTTTGATCCCGTGGCAGTAGCTTTTGCTTTTTCCTTGCGTTTGAACTGCTCATTTGATGTGTCGACGAACTCTTTCGTCGTCCTCTTTTGATCCAATGCTTGATCTTTCTTTTAATTTGTAGCAGTCCTTGGTATCGTGTCTGTGATCCTTGTGGAAAGAACAATATTTGCTCTTGTCTTGTCTTTTCGGGTCTCCTTTCATTCTTGTAGGCCAGTTGACATTCTCCCAGTTTGATGTGTTTTAAGATGTTGGTTTGGCTTGCTTTTAGGGTTGTGTATGGTTTATACTTTTTCCTCATTACGCTGGCTATTCGCTCATGATTGGGTCATGCCGACTGCGATTTCCTGGATTTCTTCTGGTTGGATTTTGTGCGTCTGTTGCTTTGATGTTTCTTTAAATGACTGTTGTTCTCCCGTGATCTGCTATCTCGTCTTCTTTCATTTTTTTTCTCGCTTCCTTGAACGGTAATCCCTCTCGTGGTCATTCTTTCTCCTCCCTGCTTTCATTTTCTCAGGGGAGATATGTTTCTGTGTTATTTTCAGCAGGATCGCCATGCCATTTGGAGGTTCCAAGTTAAGGACATCGAAAAAGGTACCTCACTTCAATCTTGTGCGAAATTCACTGCGGCTGTGTCGTCGATGCATCCATCAATCATTGTTAGTTCGTTGGTGAAGCGAGTAACATACTCCCGTATTGTTTCTTCCAGTTTTTGTCAGATGTGTAGAAGGTAATGGGCTCCTTTCCTCATCCGTTGGCTCCCGATGAATCTGATAATGAAAGCAGTGGCTAAGGTCTGGAAAGAATTTATTGACCTTGGCGATAGGTGTTGAACGAGTTCATTGTTGTGGATGTGAGGCTTGTTGGGAACGTTCTGCAAAAGCTCGACTCTGTGGTTTCCTTTAGAGCCATCATATGGTGAAAGTGTATTAGGTAATCAGTAGGGTCAGTGGTGCCATCGTATACTTCGAACTTTGGGGGAGTGAACTTCTTTGGCATTGCCTTCTTCATGAGTTCGTCAGAGAATAGTAGTTTTGCCAATTCGTACAGTACGTTAGGATCCATGACTCCGATCCTGAACGGTATCTCAGCAACTGTTCTGCCGCACAACAGAGTTTTGTCTCAGTTGAGTTTGCTACTCTCGACATTTCCCTGTTGGGGTTTTGCTAAAGCTTCGTCACTCCCTTGAGTTCTGATAGTGTTGTTTCGTTGAGGCGGTGTTGGAATAGGGTCGGCTGGCTGAACGCGTTCTTGGGTAATTTTCTCCAGCGTCTCTGTCATGTATTTCATCTAAGCCATGAGCAAGTCTACCCGAGGATCCGTGGCAGCATCGACGGTCGTCTGGGTTGTTTGAACTATTGCGTGTAGTGGATCCGCTTTCTCGGATGCTAATGGTTCGGTGATCCAGGTTGCGTCTTCTCTTCTAGATGTTAGTGGTGCATCAGAGGGAGAGTTGTTCTGATCTGATGGCATGTGGATATTTTGTCAGACTATGGTGAACTTTATCACAGTTTTTTTTGTGTTTAGAAAGAGGAAACTCGTCGTTCCCCATGGACGGCGCTAAACTGATGAGTCCAAAAATTGTCATCCTATGAGTTTGACCTACAAAACCACTGTTAGACTGCCAAGAACCACCTTTTTGGTGGCCGAAGGCACTCCGATGCTAAACTCAGTAACTCTGTTAGAAGAAGGAAGTAAATCTAGACAAAACTTAGTTAAAGTTGCATACCTTTGTCGAATGTTCCCTTTACCTTTTATAATGGTCGTAGTTAACTCTCTGCGTGACTTAAGCATGTGAGGCGTAACGGAAGGAGATGTCTTTGTAACAATCTCCTCCTTAATGAAGATGCGTTCAGGGAGGCATATGTTCTTCCACAGCTCTTTATCGGCGCAACGTTATTCTTCTTTATGAGATAACGTGTAACGGGCTTGGATTTGGGCTTTGATTCAGATCATGCGTATGCCTCCTTAAAGGTGGGCCTTGTCTGGGCTTATGGAATTAACTTTATTTCTATCGGATTTCATGAGCTGGCCCAGTAGGTTGTTTGTTGTGTCCTCATGATGTGTTTTTATGCCACGTGTACGGTCGTGGTTGTCGGTCTATTTTGATGTATCGTCAATAAGTTTAAGGAGTTGAAAACACAAATGGTTGCACACGATAATGATTTAGGGGAACAATATTATATATTGAGCTTCCTAAGTGGTTTGAACGATGAAGTTAAGACAACAATTCAAATGTTTAAGCCTACTACTATGTCCCAAGCCTTTGGCTTAGCTAAAATGCTGGAAGCGACTCTACTTGCTCAATCCAAAACTTCAAAACCCAACTCCAAACATTTTTCCACTTCACTTTAATATCAGGCTTATAGTGCCCCTTGGAGTAAAACATTTACCTCTTCTAACACTACTCATACTTCACTTTTTTTTTGCTACACCCACTACCACCAAAGTTGTTGTCAACCCTAAATCATTGCCTTCCAACACCAAATATGCTACTCTTATTCCCCCCCCCCCCCCCCCCATTAGAAGGCAACGTTACCAAGATCAAACGAGATCCAGAGGAAAACAAGGTTTATGCTATAATTGCAATGAGAAATACAAGCAGCAACAATTATACATGATTATGGCTGATTTAGAGGAAGTCCCTAGGGAATCTTCACTTGAGATTGATCGAGAGGATCTTATGCAAGAAATTCACACATAGACGGAGGTCTGTTTACATGCTCTCATTGGCACAAATTCTCCAAATACTATCCTCATCACATGTCGTCTTAAAAAAAGTGGTTTTTATACTTACTGATATGGGAAGCACACATTCATTTATTGACCGTCATGTGGTAAAGGAGTTACTACAAGAAAATTGTTCATTCATAGCATTTCAAAAACGCTATGGTAGGATACCGTAGCGTTTTAGCAAACATTGTGTCTGCCAGAGCTATAATAGATACAGACTTATTTATAGCGTTTTAGAAATGCTATATTAAGTAGACCATTTCTAGCGTTTCAGAAACGCTATTGTCTTTTCTCACGTAGCATTTAACAAATGCTATTGTATTAGTTTCTATAGCGTTTCTCAATGCTCTTTTTTTTTCTATAGCACTCATCAAGTGCTATCAAATGACTTTTTATAACATCTTATAAGTTTTATTTCTAGAAAATAAAAATCTAAATGTGCCAAACACTTAAACATTTCCATGAATGGAGGCAAAGTAATGTAATTAATAAGATAATGTATTACATCAAGTCACAAAATCTATCAAATAATAAAGATAATGTAATTAATAAGATAATGTATTACACTTAAACATTTCTTAACTCTCTTGCAGTACGCATCTCCCGTATTTCTGCTTGCAACTTGGCAATAGTCTCAACTGCATCTTGATTACCTAGTCTATGACAAGCAACCTCTTTCTGTAGTACCTCCAGAGCCCAATTTGCTTCTTCTCCAAGCTGCTCCTGGAGGTGCTCAAGTTTACGGATTTCATGCATAAGTGTGAATGGAGTAGTTGATGATTGCCTCATTGATTGTCTCATAGTCTGCCTCATCCCCATTGTACTCCTTGTTTTATCAGTGTGAATAGGTTTTTGAAAACTATTGCATCCACAAAACTTTTTCAAGTCCCCAGGCCCCAAACCAACTCCCTTCCATAGCTGCCAATTTTCGTTTGAATCCAATGTTGAATAGTTTCTTAGCTATTCCACCCGTCTCATCAACCTACAGAACAAAGAAGGTGAAGAATAGGCAAATTTGAAAATCCCAAACCATGCATGCAATAGGGCATAATTTCTGTTAAACATTGCCAAGATTTTTCAAACCTTTTTCAGCACACCCTCTCGGACATGATCTAAAATAGAAAGAACTGAAGTCATAATGGTGGGCTTTAACATGGACGCATCTCCAAGGGTTCCTTTCTTAATCTTATTTGAACTATCAGTCAAAGTCAAAGCTGAACCATAACCAATGGAAGCACCAGCATAAATCATCACAACCTAGCTACCAGAAACATAAGAAAGGAGTATGAGATAAACAAATAAGGTATTGTTTGTATTACATGTATACCTAAAGAGTTGTAGTCAATTACCTTAGCTGCTAGTTCAAAAACATGAGCTAGTGGCAAATAAGCTAAGTAAGTATCACTACTCCCTACTCCAGGAATGACTGTCATAATTGCTGCAGTCGCTACAATGTTCCCTTGAGTTATCATGACTCCCTGCATTAATAAGGACATCACTATGTTAGAGAATAGAGGGAAAGATGATATGTTGAGATAAGACATCATCAGTGCAAGTTTTCTTTCTTGCTGCAAAAAAAAAAAAAAAAACGTGTTCATCTGACTTTGAAATGCTAACGGAGGCATCCACTTCAAGATTCCCGTCATCTACAGAAGTCGTGTTTCTGCAGATATAAAGAATTCTATATACTTCAACAAGGTAAGGTTATAAAATCTTGACAAGTTTCATTAGTCACCCTATCATTAAATTCCAGGAGAGCTCCTTGAGAAATTAAAAAGAACCGATAAACCATTATAATATTCAAAAACCTTGGCAAGATCATGCCACTAAACAGCAAAGAGCCAGAGACATTGATTTTATGATATTGTACTAGGATCAGCTGTTAATACATGCACAGAATAGATTTACCCACATATTTGTTTGACCCATATGTGTATAACATACCTATTTCCATTTCATATATCAATAAGTTAGTGAGGGTCGAAACGGCATCCATGCATTCTACATTGTAGGAAAAGCTTAATTCCAATTTCTGCAGATAAAAATAAATCTACGTACTTTATCAAAATAAATAAATTTATTGTCTTCACGTTACCATTCCATATCAAATAAATGATAGGACCCTTATAAGATCAAATACAATTGACAACTCCAAGAAGAGAAATGCACCTCTAGTTCCGTGGGTGTAAGCCAAGCCTGTTGCAAGAGAACTGAAAATGCTCTAGCAATAGTAGCCCAACTAGATCTCAACTTTTCACTTGATTCATTTGGCTCATTTTCTTTTGGCATGTAATCCTTCCAAGTTTTAGCCATAACTGCTAACGCAGAAAATCCCCTTTCAACCGCCTAAAAAGGTGTCATCAGTTAGCATTTATAAATAACAAATTGATTAGTTATGTTTCTATTTAAGGCCACAGAACTGTTTGCCACAAGTTCACAGTATATGGAATATGGACTTAAAAACAAAAGGTAACATGCAGATATTGCTGATATATTAATATAAATATTTACATTAACTAGCACTACTGCATTAACTAGAACCCTCTTTAACAAACATAGATAGCCTCACTGATGACAATCAAGCATATGATGAAATTCCCAACATGTAATTGCCAGAGCCTAAAATGATATAAGTGGATATCTATGTGGTAGAAAAATCATCTCCAACCACCCACCAGGCTACCACCAAAGTGACCCTAAACCGCTATGCAACAAATTCAACATAGAGATATAGGTCATCAACAAAGCTCACACTCCTGAGTAATGCATTTGACTGTGAGGAGTTAAACCAAGTTCTCTAATGTAGAACTTACAAAGCTCAATCAGGTTGAGATATGTGAAATCTCCAAAAGAAACCACCTAATATTGATGACTATAAGTGTCAATTTATCCAAGTAAAACTGCGCAACTCACAATCATGTCAAAGAATCTATGACATCCTTTGAGTACCTGAGGCCATGGTTCATGAATAGGAGGTATGTGCTTTGATATAGTTCCAACCAAAGCAGACATGACATAGGGAATGTGCGCAATCACATATTTGTTTCCAGCTTCAACTATGGTACTCAAAAGCTGAAGTAAAACAGAGGATTCATTGTCGTCTTCATTGTCCATTCTATTAACAATAACTTGCAAAAGTGGCAACCAATCCGGTGGATAGTACTCATTCTGCAGACAATTAAGGTTACAAAATATAAGGCAGCTATGAAAATGCTACGATTGATAGAATTTACCATTATAATTTGGGTCCCTCACCTCAAGAAGCTCAGCAACTGCCCCAGCAGCAGAAGCCCGGACGAGATAACAAGATATATCCCTCAAATCAGGTGTAACCAAAGATTTTAGCAATGAAGAATATATATCTGCAGTGATATCCTGAACAAAAAAAGTCAAAGTTAAAAAGAGAGGAAGGAGGAGAGAGCTAAAAAATGGTGGATAAGATTTCTCACTTCAGGAAAACAAGAAGTGAGTTCTCCTAGTACCCAGTTTGCAGTTGCAAATTAAGAAGGGTACATGTGCAGACAATGAATACAATGGTAGCACTCGAGTTCGAACTAGAGTTGATGTATATTCAGGATTGCGCTCACTTAAGAACTGTATAAAAAAGCATTGATTTATGAGATTATAGGTCAGATAGTCTAAAGCCACTAATTGAAATGACAAGACCACCTTACATCTTGGAGGCCACCATATGCCATCAGAACACCGTAGTAACTGCCGTAATGAACATAAATGTAAAAATAAGACATCAGAACTTGGCGTAAATGGTTCATTTCTGACTAATAAATGAAAGCACGGTAGCTAATGTATGTCGTACGCTCAAGGGAGGCACACAACTTTCAAAAGCTCATGTATATATGATGATAAGAAATGAAATTTTTTTTAAGGAAGATAAAGACAGAGAAGCAAAAACTAATTAGGCTGAACCCCAAATAGTTAAGTGATACAACTCATAATCTTAGCTAAAATAAAATGGGTGACAACTTTATGCCCATTATCTATTATAATTTATAAGACAAATAATAATAGATTTCAAGTGTTGCATTCATGATTGTCGTAAGAGATATTTGATTAATGATTGTGAAACCAGAAGAGCATCAATTATCACAAAGAATTCAAGAACTTTTCATCAACTTTCCTTTTATTCTATTTTAGGAGTAGAATTTATTAGTATAAAAAGGATAAAACGAAGAAGCAAACAAAAGAAGTGGCCTAAAAAAGAGATAGGCATACGCATGATGCTAATGGAAAGCACCAAAGGTACAAAATGACCACTCTAAAGCATGAAAATATCGAAATCGAATGAAAATTAGAAATTGATGATTGAAATTGTGATCTCCAACCAACTGATCCAACAAATGGCCACGAGAAAGAGAAGCTTAGGAGTCATATTTATATATATATACACCAATTACATCTTAGGATCTTAACGCCCAAAATACTATCCACTTCTCAGAAACATATCACAAATAACTACTGTACAATGGACCAAAGAATAACTTAATAGATTGATCTTCCATAAAATAACTTTCATTCATGTCATTTATTCACACATCTTTAACATCTCTGTATTGAATTCCTAGAAGCTTTCAAGCTAAATTAAAACAAGAAATTGATGCTGAAACTAGTTTTGCACATAATAACCTTCCAATGGTATTAGCTCTCTGATAACATTATGTAAAGTAAAGATTCTCAGTAAAGTCCCTTTTCTACCACATCCAGCCAGAGGTTGCACCTAGAATGGCAAAACTGATTAAGATATCGGCCTATGAAACAAAACCTTGGGTCAAACAAGGATTTCAATTTAATACTATTGTAACCCAGCAAGAAACCCATCAAAGATTTTGTCAGTTCGTGTATGGATCAAAGAACTCAAATCCTATTGAGCATTAGGGTGTAAAATTGCAAATTAATAAAAATTTTAACATAACATAACTTTCTTATCCATCGTCTTTTCTAAGCAAATATAGTGAAGACATTAGTTTTTTTCCCCCTTCATTAATACATAATAAAATATACATACATATTTTGTGAGGGAATTTCTTTTAAACTCACTTATTTGAAATCATAGTATCGCTTGCAGTAGCAGAAGCAGGAATAGGGAACTTCGATAGAAAAGGAAGCACCAACAAGGAAGGGAAGCCATAAATTTTTGGCTTGTTGAAAAATGTTGAAAAGATGACAACCATAACTGGGAAAGGGCACAAATAAGATACGAGATATCTCACCTTTTCATTCATTACTAATGTTGGAAATATTGCAGATTCTAACAATGTTGAAAAATGTGGTGAAACTAGTCTCCAACCCTACATCAGATGATATGCCAAAAGTGAGGAAAGTAACAAATGGCATAATTAAACACAACTAAACGTACACGAGATTTGCCTTGAACGATAAACAAAACGGTAAAGATCTTACTGGGCTTGTTTCCAAGACACGTGAAATAACATCAAAACCTAATGAAACAATTCGCTCTGGCAAAAAATCGAGCTTCTGTAAGACATATGAAATGCTTCAGAATGTGACTGGAAGAAAACACAGTGATAGAACAAAGTAGTTAAACAAACAGGTTGTAAGCCAAGCAATGTTCCAGAACCAATTTCATCTCCAGTTGGACACATGAATAGCATATGCATACTTAGAATGCAAGCATAAAAGATGAACCAAAATTCTTACTAATACAAGAATGGATAATGCAAAATAATTATTGCTTGTTTTTAACCACTAAATAAATTTGATTATCTTACACTGATATTGATGCTTTGCTTGACTATTTTAGATGCACAGTTTATGATATTTGGCATCAACCTAAAAGTATAATAACACAGCAGGTGAGGTTGCATGCTCAAAAGCAACAAAGGGATCAATTTTAATAAAGTTGTAAAAGCATATATACACTAATTACTTATCGGAATGCTTCCTGTGTCGGGTAACTAGAGCACAGAAAATGAGTAAAGCCCTCATTCATGGGCTTGCCAGGAATCATTAATTTCTAGCAAGTTTTTATTATCAGCTTCATTGCTGTCTTGTTGGAACTGAAGCATTGAATCTACGGTCTCTTTTATTGGCCTCAATGATTTTGGGACGGCACTTTCCCTACCATTAAAAGCATGTTCAGGACAAATTGCTTAGATCTTCTTTATCTTATGAACGAGGTGTTGCCATTCAATGCAACATATTGGAAAGAACTATAGTTGAGACTGACCTTATGAACGACATGTTGCCATATATTTCTGAGTTTGTCTTCAGATAATGGTTTTGGAAGGAACTCAGCTGCACCAAGCTAAAAGAATAACGCATTTTCAGAATAGATTCAAAAAATGCTATTTTATAAATTAATACATTAGGGTAAAATAAGAGGATACATCAGAAAACTCACTGCAATGCATTTCATCATGGTGCTCAGACACTGAATGTTTGAAGTCACTGTTCCACACAAATTTTTCATATGAGTTACTTTGGCAATAGATGTTGATTGAAATATCATTACAAAAGGAAATCCTCTTATTCTTGTGTTACACACTCGTTGACATTGATGAATTTTGTGTCATAGTATATTAGAGCAATAGTGTATAACTTAAAATACATCTAACTTGATTCTTACTGATGGTGGGTAAGTCCTTAGCTGTTTCTAACACTACACCAAAAATCCCCATTAGCAACGGTTTTAAACCGTGGGGGTAACCCATTGTCACGGCTAAGAGCCGTGGGCTGTAGAAGCGTCGCGAAATTCCTTTTAACGGCTATAAACCGTTGCTAAACATTTTAGCAACGGTTTTATGCTTGAGGAGGTGTGATGATTTTCAGCATTTAGCCACGGTTTTAAACCGTTGCAAGAATAATAGCAACGGTTGTAAGCCGTGGCCACAATAGCCACGGTTTTAAGCCGTGATAAGGTATGGATAATAGCAACGGTTGTAAACCGTGGCTAACAAAATACCAACGGTTTTAAGCCGTGGCTAAACCTGGCCACGGTTTTAAGCCATGGCTAAACATGGAGAAAGAAGTCGTGGCAAACATCATAGCAACGGTTGTTAGCCGTGTCAAATCATGGCCACGGTTTTAAGCCGTGGCAACTGATGGAGAAAGACCACGGTTTGCAGCCGTGGCAAGATGCGACCACGGTTGTAAGCCGTTGGCAGTTAAAACAAAATTCAAAAAAAAAAAGAAATCTGGTTTGTTGCGAAAATAATATAATACAAAAAAAATTTTAAATTTTTTTGCTGCTACTGCAGAATTGGAACAATCCAATTTCAAACTGATAATGCAATCACAGAGAATACTGGAAGATGATATTGCAGTTTCAGCAATCAAGCATTATCAAGAGAATCACAGAAAGGGAAGACAAAGAATTCACAGGAAGGAAAGATTTATTTGATTGGAATGTAAAGGTTACAATGGTCTGATAGACTAGAATGTATTAGGCACAATTCTAGATTGCCAATCTCCTACACTTGTACAATGTGTTTACAAAAATGAATCAATGCTTTTTGTTACAGACTCCCCTACTTATATCAGTTCCTAATGCCTTTATAATTCTCCATAAAGCACAAGACAGCACTGCATTGATATAGCAACAATGCCACAACAGTTTTGTGTAACCATCCAGACTTTCAGACTTGCTAACTTGCTAACAGATAACCCCCCAGATTTCCAAGCTTGCTAACAGACTTGCTAACCACTTGCAGACTTGCTAACAGACCTGCTAACCAACCATAATGTAAATACAGCATGAGTATACCTGCAAGAAATGCATCCAGCTCTTCAGCTGGCACATCAAACACAGCACCCTTCCAATCAGCTGTAAGATAAATTTTAACCCTGCACAAGCCACACCTCAAGTTAATACTCTTATTTTGCTTATTTCACTTGTGAAAAAAGTAAATTTTAAAGCACTTACAGCTGTCTTTGCAAGTGCCTTTGCGAGCAGCTCCAGTGCTGAAAGGCCAGATGAACTCAGAAGTTCTTCAGCTGCAGACTTGAATGTTGGAACCACACTGCATTTTAAGGTTGCTTAAATATATGCAAGAAATGATTTTTAATTATAATAAGCAATCATCTATTACTAGTAATATAAACTACAGAGAACAGTAAATGTTAGTGCTGAATAAACAAATAGCAAACAGTTAGAAATCTAGAAATCTAAGCAAACAAGCTTACAAAAGTTTTGCGCCCAGCACATCTATGAACACAAACAAGCTATAAGTCACAGAATATGCTATTTCCATGTCTAAATTAAATATCAACTGATAATGAAACATAACATCTACCAGTAATGGTAGCTGTTTCTAGCCCAAGGCAAGCTGAACTCGTAAAAACATTAAAAAACAAAGAAATGTGGACTATAGATTTTGTCTCCAACTGATTCAATTATCAGTTTTTTCTTCTTTTTTCTGCTTAGCCAATTATTACTTTATTTACACCTATCATTTGCAATCCCAAAAACTGGATCACTTTACAAATGGAGAAGAAAAATAAAAACATAACAAAAACAACCGAACGAAAACAAATCCTACTAAGTTATGAAAATGCCAGTTCAAGAGGCCTTTAACTTTAAACAATAACCCAACTAATAATTAACTTAAATAGTTAACTGATAGGAACTTACCTGTTTGTACTGATGTTCTGCAGGAATTGAAACTCCAAACACTTCAACACCAGATCTCAATGTCAGAGTGGTGATTCCTGGAAGCAAAAGAATTCTTCAAGATACAAACAAGTTGATAACAACTGCAAAGATTATATGTTCAGTGAAGACTGATTCAGTAAGAATGTAATGTGTATAGAATGAATTCTGAGATTACAATGAAAAAGAAGATATGTATCAGGCAATATTCGAGATTGCCACTCTCCTAATTGAGCAAAGCTCAATGTACAAATACTTTCTTACAGGAATGAATCCTTTATTTCTTTTGCTAACTCTTATTTATAGCAATCAGAATTAACATTGACTAACAGTGGATCTAACAGAACATTCTCTAATTAACAGAGCACCTAACAGAATGTCTTTACAGACTAACAGAGCACCTAACAGGAATGTCTTTACAGACTGCCACAGAATAAAATTGTTTCATGATGGAACACCTCCCCGTTTTAAAGCCTTGCCTTGTATTGAGAGATATTAGTACAATGTCATCCATTCCATATAGCTGATATAATCTCCTCTTTTCACCTAACTCAACAGTATCAAATTGTTTCACGATGCATCAAATCTCATATGTTTTGGTTGTGAGAGAAGGAAGAAAAGCAAAATCAAATTAGCTACACATTGGTGGTGAAAGAATGAAAAAAAGCAACTATACTTCTATGCAGAGTTCTGATATATATCAACTCTTACCTGCTTCTTCTTCTTCAGAGAATCCTCAGTTGCAGCAATTTTATCTGCACATGCTTTCTCCAGTTCAGATAGCATATCCTTCTTTCTCTTCCCTAAAGAAAAATCAGTTTCTGAGTTAAAAATGTAAGCATAGTTTGTTTCTAGGACAATGGAACAAGTGAACTGAATCCACTCCTTACTTTGTTGTTCGTAACGGATGAAAAGCTTTTCCTTTTCTTCTTCAAATTTGCCAAATATTTCTGCCAAAACCCATAGCCACAACATTTGGAACTGTGAGCACAATGAATAACATAATCTGGAAACAATTTAGATCTTCCCTCATCTGAATTTAAAAATTTTACCTATGCTTTGGCCTGAATATGTTATATAGGACCACTTTTAAGGACTACCGATATGAGTTCCTTATGCAAATAAGGATCCTGAGTACACAAAATTATGACACCGTAAGTAAGTCATATTTATGTAAGGATAGAAAACATAGGGCAAGAAACATTATTAAATGTAAGAGCATGAACATGGTGGTCTCTAGAAACTGCTTAACTGTGTTTCATGTGCAAAGCCTAACTAATACAGTAATACTAATCAACATAAGATATATTGACTTTGTTTCAATCAGGATTTTATTTAACATCTTTTTCCTGGGATTAACCTTTCCATTCACATACTGGCTATTTCATTTAACATCTTTCCAAATCTTAAATCTAGAGATTTACATTTCGTAGTACCATAGAACAGCTAGGCCTGTTATCATCCCAATCATTCAGTTGAATATCATAAAAGATAACAGCTCAATGTGTATGAATATGTTCTCTGTTCTGAAAGTATTTTAAGTTCACAGCAAGTTACCTTTAAAAGCCTGATGATGTGATGCTTTCTCCTTGCAAAATTGGTCATAAACAGTCTAGAATTTGGTGGATTCATTCTTAAGGGAATATTCCCACTACCATTCATGAAAACACATATGATCATTAAACCAAATCTTCAAGCATTCCAGTTAAACAATCTACATTGAGCATTAAACCTCAGTATACTCAACCCACCTCTTTGAAAGTGCCTTCACAAAACTCTGCCTGTCAGTAGAGCAACAAAATGAAGGAAAACGCCTGATCAAAGACTTAGAGAAGCTGAACTAATATCTATACAAGTAATTCAGAAAGGGTTGGACATGTAAATCTCTTTCTCACCTATCTTTCTCTAGTTTTGATTTTGCCTCATCAAGCATATATTTGATCTCAGAGGCAACACTGTCAGGAAACAACCACTAACAGTTACAAATCAAACATAATATGGAAGACAGTGCCTGCAACAATACTCAATCTTATGCTGTAAGTGAATCTGGGTTATCCGATTCCTTATTTGACACGTTGAAAGTTAAGAAAATATAATAACTCAACCACTAACATTTTCTCTGAAGTTTCTGGAAAAATATAATAACTACAGTTGCCATCAATAGTCAAGGCTATTGGTTCACCTTTTGTCGGATCCAATTATGAGTGTTTTAACATCTCTCAGCTATTCCAATATCTGTATAATGTATATTTACATGCAGTAAGTATCCAGATTCGAGCACGTGTAAATAAACACTTTCAGTTTGTAGGTTAGAAATAGAAACTGCTTATATCTGAATAAGCATTAAACAAAACCTTGCTTCATTTCAAGAGAATAGAATTGGTTGATCACTTAAAGAAGCAAGTAGATAGGATTATATCAAGTATAGAGAAAAATAAAGAATTATATTAAGTATAGAGAAAAAGAAACACCTATGTCATCAACACTAATGTTTCCCCTCGAGTTCCTACATCGAACACATGGGCAAGGAAAAAGACTCTCTCCATTTGCATTATCCTCAACAAACTTTTGGAATTGTCTAACGCCGTTTATATACATTGCACTTCCCCGTTTGTTCATCCATGACTTATCTAAAGGAATTGTTGACATTTCTACACACAAAAAAATTAAAAGATTAACTTTAGTCAAACACTCATGAAAATTAAAAGATTGAGAGTGACATTTTTACGAGGATAACCTCCATAGGAACCATACCATGAGGAGGCTATCTTCCCCTTAATCATCTCCCTTTGAGGCCCATGAATTGGCATAAGAAGCAAATTAGTTTACTAGAATAATATCTAAGAATGTTTGCTTAATCAACTAGTATTCAATAGACATGGAATACATGGGAGTACCCTACTACCTCCATCTTTCCAATCAGTTTCAGTTCATCTGATACCAATTTTGCACCCAGGACTACTAGGTTTCAGATAGCAAACTAAACTTACAGTCTAGAACATATAGTTGAACACAGAAGAAATAACATACAGAAATAGTAAAACACATAGATAAAAATAGACAAGAATAACAATAATCATTTGAAGATAATTCTTTGAACAGTTCAAGAGAACGGTGCCGATACTAGGTTACCGCTAGTATAACGAGGTGTTCATCCAAGAATTGTTCTTAGAATTGTTTTGAGAAAACAAATAGAAATAAAGATATGCTTTTATTAACACTACCTCCATCTTTCCAATCAGTTTCAGTTCATCTGATACCAATTTTGCACCCAGCACTACTAGGTTTCAAAAAGCAAACTAAACTTACAGTCTAGAATAGATAGTTGAACACAGGAGAAAGAACATACATAAATAGTAAAACACACAGATAAAAATAGACAAGAATAACAATAATCATTTGAAGATAATTCTTTGAACAGTTCAAGAGAACGGTGTCGATACTAGGTTACCACTAGTATAACGAGGTGTTCATCCAAGAATTGTTCTTAGAATTGTTTTGAGAAAACAAATAGAAATAAAGAATTGTTCTTAGAATTGTGTTGAAGAATGTTCTAATATGATGTGTATTATTCTTCAATCATACCGCGATAAAAGATAAGTTGAGAATTCAACATATACCTTATCCTCTTCGAGTTTCTAACGGATCTTCTCCCTTGCTTTTCTCTCTTCCTCCTTTTCTGCTTTTCGCAAGGCAATTATCCTACAACAGGAGGAAAATGAATCTATTTTAGTTTTAGGGGGCAAACAAATAAATTACACGAACGGAATTTCTTGAAAAAAAAGATACTAAGGATGTAATAAAATGAATCTATTTTAGTTTTAAGGGGCAAACCAATAAAATGATGAATGTAATATTGTACTATACTCTGGAAATCTTATTAAAGTTGTTCTTAAGACATTATAAGTTGCATTTTATAAAAGCATTTAAAAATAATGGGAAAAAAATATATATGTTTCTATTATTGTTTGCCTGAAGTAAAGTCTACTAGGACTTGACTATTGAACGGGAAGCACCAATCACTAAATGATGAAAAATTCACATACAAAGAAAAAAAACCCTCATTGATTTGGACTTTGAATTAGATATAGTAATAAAATCTCTTTGTTAAAACGGAAATAACTCTCATCCTATAGATTCCTACACTCTGCATGTTTTATCTTTTAGGAGATCTTTTGAGCAATTAAAGATAATAGTTTAAGCTTTCCAGCTTAAAAAACCTCTCGGTCAAAATGCATTAAAAGTAAGCACGCAACTAGATGGAAAGCATAACAAAATGAAAAACAAAAAACATTGAGAGTTCAAAGAAAATACCGAAACTGAAAGTAAGCACGCAACTATATGGAAAACATAAGAAAATGAAAAAACAAAAAACATTGAGAGTTCAAAGAAAATACCGAAACTGAAACCATATGTAGCCATCAATGCATTGTTTACTATGATAATTCCAACGGAGAAAGCATAAGAAAATGAAAAACAAAAAACAAAAAACATTGATAGTTCACAGAAAATACCAAAATTGAAACCATATGTAGCCATCAATGCTTTGTTTACTATGATAATTCCAACAGAGCTAACAATATTGAACATCCATGAGGCTGCATCTAATGTTGCTTTCCTGTCAGCCTTGCTTATAGTTGTACTTAAGAATAAAATTCGAAAATTCAAACTACATAGCACATGGAAAGCATAAAAAAGCTTTAGGGTCCTATGCAAAGAATCAGGGAATCAATAATCTTCTGTGGTTACACAGACTTGGGGTATTTCCCTTTGCACTTATAATGGCATTACATGTTAATGAAGAATAATATTCATTAGTAATACCACCCACATGAAAGATGGGCTTACACACTCAAACTTTTAAGTCCTACTAACAACATTTATAATAAAGGGTTGTGCATTTACGCCTTGTTGAAGTAAACTTTTAATGTAAACATCCATTTTTTGTGTAATTGAAAACTTTAGAAAATGTCCGAAATGATATTTCTAATGAGATCAATGATGCAATGAAGGAATGTTTGTGTGGAATCACCATATGTACATGTTATAAATATATGACATGAAATTGGATAGATCATGGGATCAAATTTTTCATAGGTGTCAATTGGAGTTGAAGATTGATGAAAGATGTACAATTTTAAGTCAAATTATCGATCCAAACGAATTTAGAACTCGGGCGGATATCACTTTGTAGGATTCCTTATGTTAAATAGATAAAAATAAATAAATGAATTTGTTCTGAATTTAACAGTGTCAAGGAACATATAAACCCTACAATATTATTGTGGCCGGCCATTTGGGACTTGCAAAGTTCAAAAAGGAATTCAAAACATAGTACATACATGTGATCTGAACACAAACAATAACTCTCAATTTGAAAGCATTTGTCGAAGGCATATTTTTATTGGAAAAAAGGTGAGTCAATCACAGAAATAGTAGAGCTACATTGATGTTGAGGATGTTTTGCAAAAGTTGTTAAAAAAAAAAAATCAAATGACACTCCATGCTTGAAGTTTCATTGTTGAGTCATTGAGTAGGAAAAATCTAAATGTCACTCCCATGCCATAATTTGCATGCGTAGGCCATATCAGTAGATCATTTAATCAGTTGTTGCACCATCTCGAGGACATGGACGCTCATAACGCCTATTCGATTACTTGTTCTATGGAAACATAGTGATCCAAAAAATATGATTTAATAGTGTTTTCACTACTCAATCACAGACATTAGCATAGAATGTCAAGGGATTATATACTTCAAAATCAGTTATTATTCCTTGGTGGTGATCTATACATCTTGGACACCATAAAGAGCACTCTAAAATCTCTGATTATATACTTACTACTATTATATCAACAATCGTTCAGAAACTAAACAATTCAGCCAAACAAGAAACAGCAAGTATTAGACAAAAATTATTAGGGTGCAGCAGATTTTAGTTTCTCTTCATGGGCTGACACACTCTAACTTTATCCTGGAACAAGGTGACCTGCTTTTCGGATATAATTATAGAATAACTCGAAACTTTGTTCTTTCTCTGAGATTTGCTTAAGGTGCACAGTCACACATAATAGCCATTGTCAACCATCATAGTAGGTTTACTGTTTTAAACTAATTTATAAATTAGCAATGACTTACTTCTACTCTTAATCTATATTCCTGAGATGTACTTCCTGGTTTCAAATTATATCAGGAATTTCATACAAAAATTAAAGATTCAAAAAATTAAATTATATCAGGAATTTATCAGGCATACGGTTTTGAGCCCTAGAGATTCAAACCCTAATTTCAAAAAACCTCTAAATAAAACCTACAGTTTCAAAAAACAATTCAGGAACCCTAGAGATTCAAAACCTCTAAATAAAAAAATTCTACATTCAGGAACCCTAATTTCATCAAAAAGAAAACAGAGAGAGGGAGAGAGAGTACCTGTACGAGAGAATGGTTGCAGTCGCTCATCGATTTTGCAAATGGTTTGGAGGTTGAAGACGCCGAGTAAGGAGGGAAGACCAGGGAAGGAGGGGAGGAGGGAAGTCGAGGGAGGAGCAGGGAAGTTGAGGGAGGAGGGAAGGAGGGGAGGAGGGAAGTCGAGGGAGGGAGCAGGGAAGTCGAGGGAGCAGGGAAGTCGAGTGGAGTAGAGTCGAGGGAGGGAGCAGGGAAGGAGGAGCTTTGAGTGGAGTGGAGGGGAGCAGAGAAGGTCGATGTCGAGTGGAGGGAGCAGGTTTGTCGAGTGGAGGGAAGGTCGAGCGCCAAAATAGCTCGCCCAATTTTTTTCCAGCTTTTAGTGTAGCCACGGTTTTGAGTCGTTGCTCCTAATAGCCACGGTTTTGAGCCGTTGCTACTAATAGCCACAGTTTTGCACCGTTGCCAAATTTTTTTTTGCAACGGTTTTGAGCCGTTGCTACTAATACCCACGGTTTTGAGCCGTTGCTAATAATAGCCACGGTTTTTAGCCGTGCCAAATACACCAACGGTTCTGAGCCGTGGCAAAATTTTAGCAACGGTTTTAGGTCGTTGCTAATTATAGGCATGGTTTTTGGCCGTGGCCTACAAACCAACGGTTTTCAGCCGTGGCCAGTTTTTTTTTACCCACGGTTTTAAGCCGTTGGTAATTATAGCTACGGTTTTTGGCCGTGGCAAATAAACCAACGGTTTAGAACCGTGGCCAGCTCGGCGTAGCTAAACTGGCCTTTTGGTGTAGTGTAAGAACTTGAAACATCCATTCTGATTGCCCGTGCTTACCTGCAATTCCAGTAACAAGATTAATAGAAACCCGAATCTTCTACAATCAATAGAAACTCTAAGTTAAAATCTGTCTGGGCACGTTTTTGGAGCTTGGGTTTTAGAGAAAAAGTGATCGAAATGAACAAGAAGAATAAGATGATGAAAGGAGTAGAGAGAGAGGTACATTTACTTCAAACACTCAAAACAAACCAGATCTGCAACAGAGAGAACCAGAGAGACGGTTGTTGTTGTTGTCCTTGCTTCATTTCCTACTCTCCAGAGCAACACGGGAATTGCAGGAGAGGTAGACATGAGAAGGATGTCAACATGAGAGGGAGACATGGAGGAGGAGAATTGCAGGAGAGAGAGACATGAGAAGTTTTTAGGTTTGTAGGTTGGAGGGAGTGGAGAATAGCGCGATGTCAATATTTAGGCGAGTGCCTTCAGTGTTTTTAAATCCCACCCAATTTTAATAGCGTTTTCTAATTTCAATAGGAACTAAAAATTGGTTTTTATAGCAAATGTGTGATTATGAAATCAAATACAAAAAGGGTGTTGATAAAATTGAAGTTGATGCCTTATCAAGAAGAGCGAAGTCATCTTCCTCCATGGAAGCTACTTTACATGTCGTTTCTATTACTACTCCTTCTTGGCTTACCGAGGTACTTCACAGTTATGATCATGACTCTGTAGCTCAGTCCTTAATATCTAGTCTTTTGATTTCAATTCCTGAGGATTCTCCTTATACACTTCACAGTGGTTTAATTTACTTGAGTTCAAAACTCAACTTTACGTTGGCTCCAATGGTACTCTAAGGCAACTACACATCTCAGCTCTACATTTTTCTAACTTGGGTAGTCATTCGGGTATTAATTTCACCTATCAAAGGGCCAACTCTACATTTACAAGCCTGGCATGAAGTCTGATATTGCCACCTTCATTACCCAATGTGATATTTCTCAAATGAATAAAGGGCAACATTCTAAGCCTACTGGCCTACTACAACCTTTGCCTATTCCCACCCAAGCTTGGCAAGACACATCCATGGACTTTATAAAGGGTTTCCCAGGTGGTTGATAGGCTCACCAAATACAGTCACTTCATGGCTCCCTCACATCCTTACACAACTACTATAGTTGCACATGTCTTCTCAAAAAATGTTTATAAGTTGCATGGGCTGCCTCAAACTGTAGTGTATGACCGAGGCTGAATTTTTCTTGGTGCATTCTGGCAAGACTTATTTGTCGTATTTAGCCCTAATATGGCTATGAATTCCACATAACGCCCACAAATGCATGGTCAAGCTGAACACACCAATGCCTATTTAGAGTGTTATCACAGGTGTATGATTGGTCACTATCCTCACAACTGGGCAGACTGGTTGTATTTGGTAGAGTTTTGGTTCAACACTTCATTTCACTCTAGTTTGAATACTACTCCTTTTATGGCTTTATATGGGTACTCACCCCTCCTATTTGCTTTGCCGCTTTCTGCCCCACTCCGTATTATTGACATGGATACATACTTAGAGACATGTCAACATGTGTTTGATTCCTTGAAAGATTTGCTAGTCAAAGCATAAGCGATAATGAAGAACTTTGTGGACAAAAACAGGACAAATAGGGAGTTCAACATAGGTGATTGGGTGTTTATCAAATTATAGCTTTATAGGTAGACCTCAGTGGCTATTCGCAGTAATTTGAAATTATCTTCAAAATATTATGGTTTCTTCCTCATAATTGACAAAGTTGGATAGCTTGCTTACAAGTTAGACCTGCCTTAAGGATCATAGATCCATATTGTTTTTCATGTTTCATAGCTGAAAAAGAAATTGGGTCCCTTGCAACACTCATATTCTCGACTTTTTCTTGCATCACACTGAGGGCTTTATTGTCGAACTTGTGGCCATTCTGAGTAGGCATATTATTCCTCGACATAATAGAGTTGTGACTCAAGTTCTCTCTTCCAATGATGAAGTTACGTGGGAAGATTGACTCACATCTCTGCAGCATTTCCAGACTTTCAGCCTTGAGGTCAATGTGTGTTTGAAGGGGATGGGAATGCAATGATACCGGAGAAAAATTCAAGTTGTAAGGATAGATTAGTCTTATTAGTTGTTAGATGTCAGAAGGGTGGTGAAGTGAGTCACGCGTAGGGTCAAGAGTAGTCCTTTCATTGTTAGTCTAGATAATAAAACTCTTATACGTAGAAAGAAATATTAGGGTAAGAGAAAGATGCATGAAGAGATCAAATTTGTAAGGCTCCCTTTGTGGAGAAACTGTGTTACTTCTTCTCCCTAAATCCAAATTCTATTTGAATCCAATTATGTTTTTGCATGTTTTGTTCATTTGATTGATTGCAGCAACCATCACAACATCATTCTTAAGCCCCTCAGTGAACACTCATAAGATAAATGCCTTTCTTTTCCACATAAGATTATTGCAAGTGGAAAGAAAAATAAATAAAATAGAAAAGTTTGGAATCATTGCAAGTCAAACCAATTTTCAATCTCATTGAGAAATTGTTGACACTAAAAATTCAGATTCAATTTTCCATTGAAGATAGTAAGTAGTAAATTCGATAATTGTAAACCGTAAAACGCCCAAATTTAGCCTCCAACCCCATATAGTAGTAGTGTCTTGCCCTGCCTCTTGAGAGCGTAAACTATGTCCATGTCCATGGCAGTGATAGTCTTCCTTCTGGCATGTTCAGTGTAAGTGACGGCATCACGGATGAAATTCTCAAGAAAGATCTTGAGAACCCATCTAGTATCTTCATATATCAGCCCACTGATCCTCTTCTTGCAAGACGACGGATCACATGTTTCGTGATTCCCCGGATGTTATCTCTCAAAAACATTTTGTGACGCTTCGCTCCTCGTTTATTATATATATATATATATATATATATTTAAACTTGCCTCGAAATTAATGCATGTTTGACAATACCGGACCCGGGGGGGCTCCTGCGCGTGGTGTGCTGGAGGGCGTCCTGCTCACGTGTGTGAGCCGTTGGATGAAATCCGACGGCTCATATCGATGGACCTCAAAACCCATTCTTAATTAAAATGTTGGCAAGATTTTAATCTCTTACAACCGTCGGATCTGATGTTTTGAATGTCAATAAGTGCAAGTGTACAGATCGAACCCTCAGATAAACTAATTCTTCCTCTTCTTCTTCCTCAGATCGAACCCTCAGATCAACACTGGGATTCTCATCTTCTTCTTCCTCAGATCGAACCCTCAGATCCCCTTTCTCGAGCGAACCCTCCTCTTATTCTTCCTACTCCTCTTCCTCTTCTTCTTCTTCCTATTCCTCTCCCTCAGATGCCCTTTCCTCTTCCTCTCCCTCATATCCCCTTTCTCTTCCTCTTCCTCTTCCTCTTCCTCTTCCTCTCCCTCAGATCTAGATCAAATTAGTTTTTTTTTTTTTCAAAACGCAGGTCCCTTTCTCTCTATTTACAAAACAATTCAAAACCCAAAAAACTAATCTTTTCCAAACCAAGAGATTAAAATCAGATCTGACGGCTGTAAGAGATTAAAATTCTGCCAACATTTTAATTAAGAGTGGGTTTTGAGGTCCATCGATATGAGCCGTCGGATTTCATCCAACGGCTCCCACACGTGCGCAGGACGCCCTCCAGCACACCACGCGCAGGAGCCCCCCGGGTCCGACAATACCCTCCTACTAAGTTTAAAAAATAGCCTTTACCCCCGATTATAGGGTACTTTTCATAAGCCAAAGTTGTCATTCCAAGTCTGAATCTAGGCTCAACTTGGTAGGGTCTTATCATGGTAATGGGTCATCTTTTGAGTTTTTTTTCGACCTTACAATACTAAAACAACTTAGGAAGAAAAATAAACTAAGTATAATTTATTCCTAAATTTCTTGTTAAAAATTTAAAAGAAAAAGAAACCAACACAAATTTGACTTGGGTGGGAGTTGAGAACTGACCCTATAATCTTAGTAGGACGATGTTATCAGTGCACTCATTTATTAGGCCACCTTTGGTCATATTTGACTTTCTTTAAAAAGCCTTTCTTATTGTCGAGGTAAGGGGCGAGGAAACCAGCGAAGGGAGGGGTTTTACCACTCATTTCCCTCGAGATTCGCACTATTGTGGATCTCAAAGATGCGAGCACGCATCTCGAGGGGGATGAGCGGTCACACCCTCCCCCTCGCTGGTTTCCTCGCCCCTTTCCTCGCCATTTAGAATTTTTGTTCTTTAAATAAGGGGTACTACTATTGGTAGACCCGTATTATGCTTTTTAAAACAAACACAAAAAATGAAATATCCCATAATTTTATATTATGGCATACCCTTGACTTTTTAGTTTCATGGTTAGGTCAACCATGTAATTGTGAAAGCAATTGTTTGAACCAACCATTTGACTCCAAGAAGTATTCCCGAGAGTGAATCTTTTGAAATGTTGTCGTTAGTTTTCCTACTTAGTTCAAACCATAAGAAATTCATTTTCATGGTTTTGGCAGACATGTAACATAAACAACCATGGTTGAGGTTTTACCCGAGAATTAGGAAGTTGTTACGAGTTGCCAAGGTTAACTCAAACTATAGGAAATTTTTCACAGTTGGGATAGACGTGAAATATTGAAAACCACAGTTTGAGCCAACCGTGAGGTTTTACCCGATTTGGGAAGTTGTTACCAGTTCTCACGGTTAGACCAACCGTGTAACTATGAAAGACACGGTTTAAGCCAACTGTGTGAACTGGCAAAAACTATGATTTTGAATCTTTTCATGGCTATCATTAAACACTGTCGAATGAATCAGGAAAAACACCACCACCGCCTGCTCCACATCTCGGCATCACCTATTCTACAACCCCGTTACAACCTACTCCACGTTGCCCACAACCACCTTCATAATCCCCGTCATCATCAACTCCTACCCATCTTCAATCTCTCGCTCTCTAAAAAAGAACAATTCAGGTTGGAGAAAAATAAGAATAAGAAAAGCGAGCCAACTCCTTTTTTTTGTTTGAATTATTTTTCTTGTTAGAGTTGAAATTCTTCTTCTTCTTTTCAATTTGGAAAGTTTGAAGCGAAGATGATTTCAGAGGAAAAAATTAAAATAAAAAGGTGAAACCCATTTTTTTGGTGTTTATTTAGGTCAAACCCTTTTGACTATTTGGGGTCTACAAATGCTCATGATGCCCATTTGAGGTTTGCCTTAATCTAGGGTCTGCCAATAACAATCCCTTAAATAAATTCTCACACTTCTTTTTTTTCCTTTTTCTATTTCATCCCTTATTTTTCTCAACTTTCTCTTATAAAAAATATGTTCATCTTTTCCAACAACATCACTATTGTTTGCATTTGGATTTTTACCTCAGACTTTTCATTCCATTTCATCACTTTCGTTTAATTTTTTATAAAAAATAAATAAAATAATGGTTGAGAAAGCAACTATAACTTCAATTAAACCATATAAATATTCCAGCATGAAATCATCATGAAGGATGTTAGAAGCCCATTGTTGTACACATATGCATGATTTCAAATTTATGATTGAGGAGAAAGAAAATTGGAGACCTCACCTCTCAGATGATATGGATACATAATAAATTCGTGTCTTTTTCTTATTGTCGA
The DNA here is from genome assembly GCA_963556465.1 of Berberis vulgaris. NCBI lineage: Eukaryota > Viridiplantae > Streptophyta > Magnoliopsida > Ranunculales > Berberidaceae > Berberis > Berberis vulgaris. The sequence goes on along the minus strand of OY747132.1, from coordinate 31,438,675 downwards.
GGAAATGGACGAGGAAACGGGCGTGCACCCTCCTCCCTCGCCAGTTTCCTTGCCCATTTCCTCGCTAATTAGAAAGGCTCATTAGATTCGTGTTTTTTTCTCTATATAGTTTGTCATTGTTTAGAACTCATTTTATGATTTGGTTATGAGTTTATAAAAGGCAACAATTACCTCGCACCACCGTATTTTCTTTCTCACACCACCATTGATTTTTTTTTTCACACCACATATATAAACAAAAACCTCCATTTTTTTTCCCTCACCATTCAAATATACAATGATTCCTCCCTCCCCCATTCGAAATCTCTTCCAAATCTCTTTCCATACTCAAATCTCTTGCAAATCTCATCCCTCTCCCTCGAAAACTCTCAAAATCCCCTTAAAGTTGAAACCCTTAAATCCAAATTCAATAAATATGCATAACTTAACATAACAGACAAATCCAAACTCAAACCGAAAAAACAAAATAGGGTAACTTTCAAACCAATTTAAACCCTCAATTGAGACTGATTCTCAAGCTCATCAAAACACAAACGTTGTAGTACTCTGAGTTATCTAATAAACAGAACTTGAATTACTTGAAAATGTTTTGAAATGAGCAATTTATGGTCATTTTACTAAAGTCGCGCAAATCTGTCCGAAAAATAAAAACGAGATAGTGTTCCTGACTTTCGGCCAACTTATGTGCTTGATCGAGACCGATTCTCAAGTTGATCAAAACACAAAAGTTGTAGTACTCTCAGTTATCTAATAAACACAACTTAAATCACTTGAAAATGTTTTGAAATGAGCAAATTATTGTCGGTTTAGTAAATTGAAATTATTTTTCTGTTCTGCGCGACTTTACTAAAACAACCATAACTTGCTCATTTCAAAACATTTTCAAGTGATTCAAGTGGTGTTTATTAGATAACGGAGAGTACTACAACTTTTGTGTTGATCAACTTGAGAATCGGTCTCGATTGAGCACATAAGTTGGCCGAAACTCAGGAACACTATCCGGTTTTTATTTTTTGGACAGATTTGCACAACTTTAGTAAAATGACGATAACTTGCTCATTTCAAAACATTTTCAAGTGATTCAAGTTGTTTTTATTAGATAACTCAGAGTACTACAACTTTGAGCTTGAGAATCAATCTCAATTGAGGGTTTAAATTTGTTCGAAAGTTACCCTTTTTTCATTTTTTTGGTTTGAGTTTGGATTTGTTTGTTATGTTAAGTTATGCATATTTATTGAATTTTTGTTTAAGGGTTTCAACTTTAAGGGTATGTTGAGAGTTTTTTAGGGAGAGGGAGGAGATTTGCAAGAGATTTGAGTGTGGGGAGAGATTTGGACGAGATTTCGAATGGGGGGGGGGGAGGAACCATTGCAAATTTGAATGGTGAGGGGAAAAAAACAGAGGTTTTTGTTTATATAAGTGGTGTGAGAGAGTATGGTGGTGTGAAAAAATAAGTAGGTGGTGTGGGAGAGTAGAATGGTGTGAAAGAGAGGAATTGGTGGTGCAAAGTAGTCGTTGCCTTTATAACATCCTTATGTTTATGTTTTAATGAGAATCTATATAAGCAAATGTCTGCATTAGGTTATGATTTTGCAAGTGTGTCTTTTGTTCACCATTTTAGATATCTATATGTAGAGCTTGGCTTACACACAAAAGATAAGATTGTCAGATATTTATAGAATAATAAGTTGTGAATTCAGAACCTTAGATGGAATTGGACACACCATTGGTAGGGTTGTAGTGCAATTTTTTGCTATAATATATCTTAGATATGGGAAATTGTTTGATGTATCGGACAATTGCACTAGTACAGTCTATGTGTATTGAACAAGACCGTCTTGAGGTAATTTTCTATATACCGATTATACTAGGTAATTGTACCCCATGATTATATGAGTACTTAAGGTCTTAATTTAGACTTGTACACATTGTGTATGTCACTTAGATTTATCAACGAGTAAGATATGTTTGTGGGTTGATAACCTCAAAGGATTGGGTGATGACATAATGTGTATTATGTATATTGATCATTGATGGAATCCACATCCCGTTAGAGGGATTAATGATGTCCTCTTGTGAAAATTTATAAGTTTTCTAAATGTTAAACCATATAAATGGATTTAATCATCCGACGTGGCAAATAAGTTAAGTGGAAAGGTCTCAAGGATGACAAGAGGTCAATTAATATAATTGTCAGTGATTTAATTTAATTGAAGGATTTTGTAATCTTAACATGAGGAGTTTATTTAGCATTTAATAAAGTAGAGTTCAAATTAATTTTAAGATATGACCAACTATCATTCTTTAGTAGTGTGAATTATAGCTCATAGGCTTAGGAATAGAATTTGGACCTCTTTATAATGCAACAAACCTTTCTATGGTCGTGTGTAAAACCCTAGAAAAGTTTCAGAGAATTGGAGAGCCAGATGAGAAAGGAGAAGTTGTGAAGATATAGTCCACTCTCTGTTCGTAGCTAGGCATTCGAAGAACGTAGTAGAAGATTAGGAGGTGTGTATTGCTTCATTGTGGGCTTTGGATCACGTTCACGTTTAGTCGAGATCAAGTAAAAGAGATCTCTACTGTATGTCTTTTCTTTTTTAAGAACAATAGTTTTTGTTATCCGTACTATGCATGTATCAATGGATCTTGGGTTTAACCCATCCCCTATATCAGGGATAATGCTAAATACTCTTGATTTGTACAACTCAGATAGTTTAGATGCAGAAATCACTGAGCAAGAAGTGGTCAATGCTTTGAAAGACCTAGATGAAAAGGTGGCAACGGGAATTGATGGATACCCGGCCAGTTGAGTTCTTTAAAAAAAACCATGAGCTCTTAAAAAAATGTTGGGTGACTGTCAAGGAGGACCTTATCAAAGTTATTGGAGAATTTAACGGCGGCCAATCCCTCGATTAGAGACTCAATTTGACACTTATCTCCCTCATCCCAAGACTAAAAGATATCTTCACATTTCTCCATTCAGACCTATTAGCTTAATTTCCTCAGTTTGCAAGATCATCTCCAATGTCCTAGCAATGAGACTTAAAGCTCGCATGCACGCTGTGATCTCTTCTTTTCAGCCAACTACGGTGGAAGGCAAACAACTTATAAATGATCATTTGATAGCTGTGAGCTAATTGATTCCAGACTTAAAGCTCAAACACCCGGGTTAATTTGCAAGTTAGACTTCTCAAAAGTTTTTTATATTGTTAGCTGGTCACTCCTGGATTAATGTTAGGTTTTGGGTCAGATGGAAAGGATGGATCAAAACCATCCTCTAGTCAGCTCAGTTCTAAATCAAGGTCAACGGGGTAGTTGAAGGATGTTTTAAGGCTTCAAGGAGTATTAGACTGGGATACCCCCTTTCCCCTCTTCTTTTGGTTACTGAAGGCCTTACTCAGAGGATGCTAAGAGCTGACACTTTGACTAGATCAAAGGTTTTCAGGTGGTTAATTAACCATGGAACTTCCATCCCAATCCTTCAATATACATATGATATTATTCCCTTTCTAAAGCCAATTATTCAAAGTGTCTCTAATTTACAATCCATCATTATTTGTTTTGAAGTAGTATTTGGTCTCAACAATAATTTCCAATGTTTTTCTAGTGGGTATGGTCAAATCTCTTGAGCTCTTGTCTATGGCTAATATTCTCATTGCCAAATAGGTGTTGTGCCAACTACCTACCTTGGTCTCCCTCTTGGAGCTAATACAAAAGTTTATCTGTGTGGGAACCTACAATTAATAAAATCAAAAGTAGACTATCTGTATAGAAAGCCAAATACATATCCCCAGCATGAATAGTCATTCTTATAAGAAAATAAAAACACACTCTCTAGTCTACCAATGTTTTTCATGTCCTACATAAATAGGCCCATCTCCATCCAACAAGATATTGAGAAGTTTGAAGGGGTTTTCTTTGGGGACCAAGTAACAAGTGAAAAACTACCACTGGGTCAATTAGAGTACTAGACGCAAACCAAAATATCAAAGAGGTTTGGGGATTAGAAGGCTCAATCTTTTCAACAAATCTCTTCTTTCAAAGTGGTTTTTGAGATTTGAAATGGAACAGCGTGCACTCTGGATATCTATTATCTAGCAAAAATATAGAACACAAGACAGGGGGCGGTACACTAGACTTCATGCTTCTTATTATGGATGCTTCTGGTGGAAAGGAATCTAAACCCCAATTTTAGCAACACATTTATTTCACAGTGAGTAATGGTATATAGAACAAAATTTTGCAGGAACCTTGGTGCACTGATAATCCCCTTATGGAGCTATCTCCTTCCATCTTTAGACTCTCTTGATCAAACAACTATGATCTCTTAGCTCTATCATGAAAATGAGCATCACTCCCCTTTTTAGGATCTCAAGCTTAGAAAAGGGGTTAAAAATGAAGAGTTTTTTCCTCTTCTCTTGCTCCTATAATTGCTTAACCAGTATACACTCTCTAATGAGGAAGATAGTTGGTGTTGAGACAATAAGTTAGGATAATTCTCAATTCTTGATTCTCATTTGAAGATCCAGGCTCAATCAGTTGCTACCAGGGAATCAACTCATTTCCCTTCATTTTTTGGCCATAAAATCTTCTGGAAAAAAAAAAATCCCCCCTAGAGGCTTGATCATCACTACTAATAAATGTGTTTTGTGTCACCTTAACTCTGAATCCAATGCTCACATCTTTTTTTCTCGTCTCTTCACTTCTGAATTATAGGCTTCTATCTCTAGATAAGCCAATTGCACCGATCCAATTGCTTCTATCTTTCTGCAATGAATGAAGGCTTATGAAAGGAATGGTTAATCAGCCAAAGGAGGCTGACTTTGGGATAAAATTCTTTTAGCTACAATTTGGGTTATTTAAATATAGTATTAGAGATATTCCTCAACTCAGTAGATCAGTCAAAGCTCTGGTTTGGCATTGGAGAACTACTTAGGGGATCATCAATAATCAACCTTTTCATAAGTGCATGTTTAATTGGGATAATATCTTTTTACCTGTAACTGTTTTGGAGTCTGTTTTTCTAGTGTATGCTAATAGTTGTTTGTAGTTTCTAGTTTTTTGTTTACCCTTAACCCTCCCCACCCCATGTCGTCGGTCAGGTTCGAACCCGTGATGTGTGATTCCATCCACCACACCTCTACCAACTCAGCTTGTACACCTTTGGCATTTGTAGTTTTTAGTTGTTGTATCTTTCCCATCTTCTTTTTTTTTTGGAATAAATTTGCACAGTTTATTTATTAAAAAATACTATTGGTGGTGATGTTGAAACAATGCTTACGTAGTGCATTTGAAACATTGTCGAGTAGTGATATCTAGACATGTTTTGATGGTAAATGCTTTGTTAGATAGATGCCTAAATAGTGTGGCAATTTGCTATATGGTGTGGGATACCATTTCAGACGTCTTCCAGAGGTTTGGTTTTGGATAGCAAATTGCAATTGTCTATATGCAGAGTGGATGATCTAAACAAGTTTAAGACTTTCAAATGTTGCAAGGGTTTCAAGAGAATGGTTCAACCAAATTTAAAAGAATTGGGTGGAGTGTGGTTGACAAATGGTTCAACCAAATTCAAAAGAATTGGGTGGAGTGTGGTTTGCAATTAGCTCTGGAAATGCAAAGCACGACGGTGCTATCGAAAAAGAACAAATGTTGACTTAGATGGTGTTTTTTTTTTGTTCTGAATAGACTCACAAGTCTTAGTAAAAAGTGGGACATTTTGAAAAGAGTGTTTGATTTTAGTTCTGATCAGAAGTTGAAATTTTGATTGGATAACCACCATAGGGGTGTTGATCACTTATTACTGAGTGCTTAATGAAAATTTGTTCGAATAATAACCTCACAATAAATTCGTAATGATTCATGCTACCCCTCTCCTGTACCAACCATCGCCTCTTTTATCCACCTCATATTTATCATGCGAGCAATACTGCCACTGCCCTTTCTAGCCTCCCCTCATCTTCCTCATTTTCCTTCCTCTTTCACTTTATCCTCCTATCTATTGAAGATTGTATGAGGACTGAAGATGGATGTAGGGTGGTTTCTGGTAGTGGTGAAAATGGATCTCAATGGTATTTAGAAGAGAGAAAATAGGTGGAGAAGGGGGTTAATGTTGGTGGTGGGAGTTGTTGTGCTGGGCAAAAATGTTATAAAAAAAATTTTTAAAAATTAAAAAAAAAAAAAAAAAAAAAACCTTCAAGTCAGCACCTAAAAAACAAATTACTTTTAATTAGTAGTCCATTCAGAAGCAAAACAAATTGCTCATTTAGAAGTTTGTTCAGAACTTCAAACTCCAGTTAGAAGTTAGCTTCTAAGCACTTTAAGAAAATAAAAACACCACCTTAGAGGGGTTTTTTTTTTTTTTTTTTTTTTTTTGTTCTGATTTGAGTCAGAAGTCTTAATAAGAAGTGGTACACCCTACCGAGGGTGTTTGTTTTTTTACTAGAAGTTGAACTTCCGATTGGAGTAAGCACCATGGGGTGCTAATCACTTAACTGAGTGCTTAATGAAAATTTGTTCCAATAATAATCTCACAATAAATTTGTAACGACCAATGTTATTTCTCTTCTCCACATGCCATCCCCTCTTCTCTATCTCCTCTCTATCACGCGAGAAATGTTTCCACCGTTGCCACTTCTCCCCCTCCCCTCATCATCATACTCCTCCTCCCTTCTTTTTATCTTCCTTCAGTTGTTGGAGATTTATAAGCAACATAGAGTGATATTGGGTGGTTTCTGGTGGTGGTGGTGGTGGAAAGGGATCTCAATAGTGTTTGGAGGAGAGAAAACAGGTGATGAAGGAAGTTAATGTTGGCAGTTTGTGGTGAGCGATGGCAGTTGTGGTGTTGGGCAAAAATGTCAAACAACTTTATTTCAACACCTAAAAATAGACTTTTTTTAAAATTTTACAACTTCTAATCAGCAGCTCATTCAGAAGGAAACAAACAACTCATTCAGAACATTTAACTTCAGTTAGAAGGTGGCTTCTAAGGTTGGTAATGGGACAGATTTACATGGATATCTGCCCCGCCCCAAATTGGGTGGATGTAGGTTTGCTTTAACAGATTTTGGGACGGATTTGGAGATGAAAAGTTTATCCATCATAGATTCGGGGCGAATACGGATTACGCCATATTTCTCTAGCAGATATATGTTTGTATATAGGTTATTACTAAAATACCCTTAACCCTAAATTCATAATATTTAATCACTATTTACCATCGCCTTTTCTTTATAGTATCTCTCATCATCGAGGCATCATTGCATCGACCATCATCCCCCTTGCCTCCTCCATCGCGCCGCTCCACACCTCCACCAGTAACTTTTTTTTCTTCTCCTCCACCCATAATCTGTCCCAGGGAGATCTTTCACTGCTTCATTGATCGTCACTGTCTCCTTCTTCAACCCAAAGGTGAATTCCTCAATGTTGTGACGGTAAGTATCCATAACAAAATCGGATTTTGAATTTAGGGTTTACACCACCGAAGCTCCAAACCCCACTCTCGTTTGATGATTTTGGAGCTGGGTTTGTTTAGGTTTCGCATGCCTCTTGATCTTCATCTGCTTTTGCATCCTCTATTTCTTTTTCGACTCTTTGGTGTTTTGATTCTTGGATTTCTGAGAGAGATCAGTGTGTTCTTCCTCTAGATCATCTAAGAAGACAGATTGAAGAAATCCATTAGAGGGATGAAAGGGTTTTGAATGATTGGTTGATGAAGAATAATTTTTTAACGGTTAACTGAGGTAGGGCTGATATCCACCATTTGTGAGGAAGCGGAGATGGTTTTTTTTTTTTTTTTAAATGTAATCGGTTATTTGGGGCGGATTCAGAGATTTGTCATCCCTAGAGGGGGTGGGACAGATTTTCCCAAATCCACCCCAATCCGCCCTATTGCCATACGCTTCTAAACATTTAAAAAATATATATTTTCCTTTTGACCCCCATTAGTTTATATATATTCTTTGTTGGCCTCCAAAGTTTTTTTAATCTCGTCTAACCCCCATGACCGTATGGTCAATGTCATGAGCCAACTTTTTCCATCCACCAATTTTCAAATAGCCAAACTACCCTTCACTTAACGTACCCTTAATCTATAAAATAAAATTAATAGCACCATCAACAAAGCTTTCATGATGCCTCTCTAATGGAAGACCTCTCTATATGTTATTCTTTATTCTAGCTCCCAATTGTCTCATCATCATTACAAACCACCATTATCCAACCCTAACCCTAGATCCCGCCAACGCATAATTCAAAGACCTTGTTGAAATCTCGCAATTTCATTTGGGTTTTGAAAATAGGGTTCCTTACCATTATGGAGGGACAATTTTTTACACTATTGTAGAATATTTTAGTGACTACAAATTTTTGGTTTGGGTTTATGAAATAGAGAAATTTTGGGTAGGTTATTGTTGTAAAATGATAGATTTTTGTCAAATGTTGGTGTTTTAGGATTTGTAGGAGCAAAAATTTGATTTTTTTTTTTTTTTTCTCATTATCCTTTTTTAGGGTTTTTGTGAAATTTTTGCAAGTAGTGAAAGTATAATGAAAAACAATAATGAAGAAAAGAAGATGAGTTTGGGTGTGGCATGATCAACCGTTTGATGTTAGATGGGTAATTAGATTTAATTTGTTTTGCATATGTGCATTAAGTGATGGTAGTTTGGTTATTTGGAAATTGTTGGATGAGAAAAGTTGTTCTTGGCATTGACCTCACGGCCATGGGGGTTAAACGGGATTAAGAAAAAATTTTGGATGCCAACAAAGAATTGATGTAAACTAATGGAACCAAAAAAAAAAAAACTCCACCTTAATTTGTTGACAACGACTACTCCACACCACCATTTCCTCTTTCTCACACCATTTTACTCTACCATACCACCTATTTAAACAAAAAACCAACATTTTTTTTCTCTTCATTCAAATCGAAAATTCATTTCTTCCTCCCCCATTCGAATCTCTTCCTTCTCCCACATTCAAATTTCTTGCAAAATTGAAACCAATATCTTCCGTCTCCCTCAAAATCAAATCCCAAATCGCAACCTCCCCAAAAAATTTCAAAAAAACAAAGTAATCTCATGGAAACTTCAGAAATATTTTCAATCACAAAAACAAAGAAAATTTCATAAAAAATTTCAGAAATCACAAAAAAAAACTATTGTTCATCTGAGACAATGCGAGGTTTTTTATATGGGCGAACAGTAAAAAAAATTTGCTGAAATTTCCTATTCTCTTGGAACTCTGCGAGTTTTCGCAAAAACCTTGCATTGTTCTGAGCGAACAAGAAATTTCAGCATATTTTTTCGGACAGATTTGTGCGACTTTATTAAAATTATCATAACTTGTTCATTTCAAAACATTTTCAAGTGACTCAAGTTGTGTTTATTAGATAATTCAGAGTGCTACAACTTTTGTGTTTTCATCAACTTGAGATTCGGTCTCGATCCAACACATAAGTTGGCCGAAAGTAAGGGACATTATCCCATTTTAACTGCAAGACAGATTTGCACGACTTTATTAAAATGATCATAACTTGTTCATTTCAAAACATTTTCAAGTGATTCAAGCTATGTTTATCAGATAACTCATAGTACTATAACTTTCAAGTTTTGATGAGCTTGAGAATCAGTCTCAATTAAGGGTTTAAATTAGTCGAAAGTTACTTTGTTTTACGTTTTGAGTTTGGATTTCTCTGTTAAGTTATGCATGTTTATTGATGGTGTGAGTAAGTAATAATAAAATAATAAATATATATATATATAATAATAATAAAATAAATAAATAAATTTAAAAAAAAAAAAAAAAAAAAAAACCCTCAATGGTGGTGGAGCCCTTCTAGCCTTCGAGGAAAGGGGCAAGGGGGTGGGTATTACCACTTATTTTTCTCGAGATTTGTGAGGCTGTGCATCTCGATAGCATAGGCGTGCATCTCGAAGGGGATGAACGGTCACACTCACCGCCTCGCCCATTTCCTCGCCATTTAGAATTTTTCCATGGTGGTGTGAAGTAGTCGCTCCTAGTTTGTTATAGAAGGAACCGTCAAGTTTGTTCTCCTTAGTTCCCATTTCCATGAAGAAGCAGCAGAGCTACTGTTCATATTCTCCCAACAATTCACAATGTTTCAAGCTCTCACAACCACCATAGGGCACCTTAATTGCCTTCCCTCACGTGCTAAGACGACCTTCACCCTTGTTTCTCACCCAGACCTAGCGAGCTTCAGCGGCCTTTCTCAGCGTCTCTTCTCCCCTAATCTCACATCGCTTTCCCACTTCAGGAGGAGTAGCACTAGTCTTCAAGCATTTGTTGATCTTCAATCAGGCAATGGGTACTTCACTCATCCTCTTTTCTTTTCTCTTTTTCCGGATGTATATTCATATTTGGTGAAATTTGAAGGATTTACTAGACACCCATTTCGTATTTTGATCTAAAATGTGTTATTCTTATCCATCAAACTTGTTTGGCTATAATCGAATTCGATTCATATTGTCTGATTTTGAGCCCCATTCATGAAAATTTTCATTTGTAATTAATTTGTGTTTGTTAGTAGTTGATTAATCAAAGAAATGTTATGTAATTATAGAGTATGAAGTAACTTTCTTTTCTACATTTCAGAATGAAGGAGTTCTTTGAAGTTGAACTTAAAGTTCGTGATTATGAGCTGGATCAGTATGGCGTTATAAACAATGCTGTCTATGCAAGTTATTGTCAACATGGTCAGGATCCATGTCATCTTTCATGTTGTGGAATATAAATCAATTACTACTTGCTTGCCTACCTGTTTTCTGAGCATCCATTGTTTATGTTAGGAGATTAATGTTTGGAATTCTTCATAAGTATATTATCCAGAGTAAAAATCAGAAGTTCTATAGATGTTGTTCGAAAAATTGTGCCTTTTATCCGTTTCATTCTGAAATTATTATGTGTATTCGTGGTTGCTGTTTTGAATGTGAAATTTGTGGATACTTTTGCCTGCACCTTGTAGAGCTTTCATTTTAACACAACAGAAATAAGTGAGGTTATTTTTTAACTCATTACTAATGATCATAACCACTTATGTAAAGTTGCTGAAAAGTTCATTATTTTAGAAATGCCTTAGATTTTGGAAGATGTATCTCTGGTTTTGTTGTGTGTTGTTCCATTGTACAAAAAGTGTGAGTTATTTTCTTCAAGTTCATCCTCTTCATGTTCCCATTATGAATTAGCAATTGTATGGCGTCATTTTGAGTATAATGGTATATGCCAAGTTACTATTATTTCTTTTTCTGGCCTTCGGTTACTATTATAATGGTAGATGCCCAGTGCCAAGTTACTATTATTTCTTTTTCTGCCCTTCGGTTGAGCTTCTCACTTTTTTCCAATAATTGATTAACTACAAAAGGGTTTTTTTGTTCTTTTTTTAAGTGAATGTGTCACAGCAAATTCCTCCTGTCTTTTTTCCCTTTTTTTTTGGTAAAGACGAAGAAACATATTCCATTTTCAACCATAAGCTAGATCCAACTATAACTGACCTAAATAAGAAAATCAAACTACTTGGACCTTGTGTACAATCAAACAGATTGCCACAACTGTGCCATATTCTAGGAACCTTGAACTATTATGTTTGTAGAGAGGCTCTGTAGAAGGAAATGTTCAGTTCCTCAGTATCCTTTGTGTTCAACTGGAACATTTTCCTAGAATTTAGTAAGTACATACTGAAAAAATTCTATGAATAATAATTCAAACGGAAAAAAAATGCCAAGTGAGACAAAATTGAATATGGTATATGGATCTTCTCCCGGAGGCACAGGGGGTAGGGAGGTTAAATATCTGTGCTTTAAAAATACCTTAAGATCTGAATCTGAATAGACTAAGGTTGAAAAGAAAAACCCGGAATTTCTGACCTATTTAATCCAAGGTATCCTTCTATCTTTTTTCTTTTTCAACTGATAAAATACTAAATAAATAGTGATTGATGGACATAGGAAAAATCAGAGTCCACATATCTGAAAATTTCTCTGTGCATGTGTATCATATATTGTATGCAAACCACCACTGGTCGATTTATGAAAGGTTAAAACAATAAACTAGGATTGTATTTGTAATCAATAAAGTGATGATTGCTTACTAGTATTGTCAGAGACAATTCTCATGAATTGTTTGACGTAATTCAGTCATATGGATATATGGTGTTACTCCTCTCAAAATGCTCGCTTATAACCATTCTGTTACCTTAGTAACACCTCTTTTATCAGTTTTGGCATAAATTCCATCATTCCTAGCATGTGTTTTCTCTAGGAGAGAGCACATCAGATAACCTTTACGGCCTTGCTGGCCTAGTTGGGATGCTTGGGGTAGTCCAATGATGCTTTCCAGTTTCCATCCTCTTTGATGTTTTTGTGTGTGTTATATATATGATTTTAGCTCTTGTTTGGAATGCGAGAGGACGGGGGAGTTTTGACAAAACAAGTGGTTTAGCCGTTTAAGGAATATTAGAGGTTTAGGCCAGTGTTTTTGTGTTTTTGCTCATTCATGAGACCAAGTCTGAATTTATAGATAAGATTGGATCGAATCAAATCCATTTGGGATCGAGATTCTTTCAGTTGTTAGTTCATTTTTTCCATATGAGCTGCTAGGGGCTGGGACTGGGACAACAGCCACATGGAGGCTCTTGAAGTGTTGAAAGGGGCTTTTTCATCCTCCATCGGAGCGAAATGGGTAGACAGTAGACTTATAATTGGAATAAGTTTTTACTAAAGTCATGGCCCAACCAATAATCGTCAAAAGGATCACTTGTGGGAGGAACTTCAAGACACATCCAAGGTTTTGTGGGTTCTGCCTTCAATTTAAGGGGGATATTTCTACATGGTCCTCTAAACAAAGGGGAAAAAGGCCGAGGGAGAAGAAATTGACACATTGTCGCTTTCAATTGGTAAATGATTATGCTCTGGTTGAAGTGATAGGCAGCAAAATTGATATATGCTTGGTCTAGTCAACACCAAACCCCAGCTATGTCCCATCTTGATAAAATTTTGGCCAATAGCGAATGACTAGACTTTTTGGAGATGAGGTGAGTCGTTGTTAGAAAAGCAGGGTCAGACCACAATGCTGTCTGTACTTCTGTTACACCCTCCAACCCAATCCCAAAACCTTTATGCTTAGAATATATGTGGTTTGAGCATAATGTATTTGGTTAGTTTGTGGAGGAGGCTTGGAAGTGATTGGAATGCAGGTTTTGTGCTATGGAAAAAGCTGAAATTATTAAAAACCTATCTGTAGGAATGGATAGGTTGTTGTTTGGGAATATGGGAGAGATGATCAAAGACTGTCAGTCAAACTCAGCTCAGAGGGAGTCTATTGCAAAGGACAGTGAATTATTGTCGGAGGAATGGGACCAAATAATAGAGATAAAGACGGATGTCCAATAGCTTTCGAGAAGTGGTTTCATTAGCTAGAAGAGAATATCAGGGATTAGATGGGGGAGAGAGGGGGATGTCAGCTCGAATCTTTTCCATAAGCTCACTAACCACACGAGACTCGTTAACTCCATTGAGGTGTTATACATTGATGGGAGATACTGGGGAAAAATATAATTGCTTCATTCGTAGTAAACCACTTCAAAGTGAAATTTAGTGAACTCCCGGTTTGGAGATCACAGCTAAATGATATTGAGTTCAACTTGCTGATCTGGTAGACTCACCAACTCAGATAGAAACAGAAATCCTTGAGCTAGAGGTGTGGAAAGCCATTATCGGTTTGGCAGTGAATGTAGTTACAGAAATCCCTGTTGAACTTTTTAGTGGGCTTTGGATGATGAGAGTTATCAGGAATTTTTAGATTAGAGACTTATTCCAACTATTATCTCCAAGGATGCACGAACACGCGTGTCGTGTCAGACACGGACACGACACGGTGACTCGGCAATTTTCAAAAAATTAGGACTCGGCGACACAGTCAAACTTTACTTTTTATTAATTTTTATTTTTTTATAACTCATATGAACATAAACAACTTAAAACCTTAAAATTGTTTAAAATTTTTACTTTTGAAGCTGGAAGAGGAGAACTTAACAAGAGAGATAGAAAAATTTACAAAGATGCTCGGATAGTCAAAATTTATTGGGGAGTGTATCTAATTTACAAATTGTTTTAAAATAATGTGTAATTATGTATCTAAGAGCAAATTAGTCATCAGAAACAGATAAATCAAATTACAGAGAAATTATATAGCAAAATACCTTTTTTTTTGTGTATTGTATCTAATTTAGTGCGAGGGAAGAAACGACCTTGATGACACCTGAACTACCATCAAATGAAAATGTCAGTCAAGAACCCTCAGATTGAGTACGGCGTGAAGAGGTGCTCTAATCGAAGCAACCCCTCTTCCAAAGTAGAACTGGTGTTTCTTTAAGAACTACTTTCGAAAACCAGCAGAGAAAAATAAGAAAAAAGAAAAAAACCAAGAAAAATAGAAAAAAAAACACTGGTCGTGTCGGTCTTAGTCAACGTGTCTTGACCATTGACCGCATGTCAGATACGTGTCGGACATCCGACTCTCGAAATGGGGGTTTTCCGAAAAGTGCGTGCATCCTTGATTATCTCTCATCCTGAAATCAAGGGAGCAGGCAAATCAAGAATTACAGATCTATTAGTCTTATTTGCTCAGTCTGCAAAATTATCTATAAATAATGGCTAACCGGCTTCAAGGGAAGAGGGGGGGGTGTGTTAATGGCAGAGTTAGTGGATCAGTTTCAAGCTGCTGCAGTCCACAGCAGGCTTCTAGTAGGTGGGCTGCTTATAGCAAGCAAACTAATTGATTTCCACTGGAGATCAAGGGTGTGCAGAATATATTTTTCTCGAAGGCATTTGATATGGTAAGTTGGCAATTCATCTTTTACATGTTTAACGTGTTATGGTTTTGGAGATAAATGGTACAGATGGGTGGCGACAGTGCTGAAGTCCACATCCTTTTCCAGTCAATAATAACGGATCCTTGAGCAGATTTTTAAATCGTCAAGACAAATCTGCCAAGGAGATCCTCTTTCTCCATCAATCTTCTCGAAGTGGAAGGTCTGTTGTCTGGGTTTAAATTGAAGGAACAAGGCACTTTGATTCCCATTTTGCAATATGCAGATGACAAGCTCTTTGCATTTGACCCCAATCCTCAACATGTGTCGGTGCTCAAATCTATTATATGTTATGTTTTGAAGCGGTTTTGGTCCTCACAATGAATTTCCAGAAATCCATTCTTTATGAACCTCTTTTGTAGAGAACATTCAACAGCTAGCCATGTTTGTCTTGCAAGTACGGATAAATATTTAGGATTCCCTTTAGGCTTTCAAGTTTCATGAATCAAAGAGCTTGTGAAGTAGTGGTAGACGGGGTAGGAGCAGACTTACGGTTTCGAGACGAAATTACATCTCCAACATGGCTAGGGTAGTGTTGATTGACAATTTCTAGTATTCCAGTTTTCATGATGTTGGCATCAGTAATGCCTATATCAATAGCTGATGAGCTTGAAAGAATATCTAGGAATTTCCCGTGGGGGCTCCAGTCAGCAGATAAAGAAGTTTGACTTGGTGAAGTGGGCACACGTTTGCAAACCAAAGCTCAACGGGTCACAATGAGGCCCAGCCGCCCAGCCCTTGAGGTGGGTGTGGCGCTTAGGTAGGGAGCAGCAGTCACTCAGGAATTTATCATTGGGGATAAATACGTAGTGCACCAGAGTAGTTGGTTTACCATTCCAGTCTCCATCCCTCACGGTTGCATGTGGTGGAGAACAATTATGAATAAAAATCAGAACTTCAGGATCATATCTCCTTCACAATGGACTCGAGGCAAAGGGTGCAGTTCTGTGAAGATAAAATGGGTGCTAGACATACCATTATAGGTAGGGTTTGGCCACCTGTTCGCCAACTCCTATGGAAAAGATGTGCTGGTAGCAGATTGTTTTCAGATGGGTGAGTTCTCTGGGGGTAGTAGTTGGGTCATCAATTGGAGAAGATCAGAAGAAATTTCAAGATTGGGAAGGAAGACTTGGCTCTCGCTTGAATTGCACGTTTTATGGATTCAACTAGATATGCCCTGCCTGGTTTACAATTTAAAACTTTTCGTCTGCTTCCGGGAAATGTTCGTCACAGAAAACTTACAAGAATACAGTGCCACATTTCTTCAGAAAAGGCTATCTAAGTTCAATCTAAATGAAGAGGAGGACAAGCGGAAGTGAAATGAAGTCGGAACCTTTCTCACTAAAATCTCGTTAATCTGCTACCAATCAGCAGTATTGGAATGATACTTTGAGGCTGACCAAAGTTTCTTGTGGAAAAAGGAGTCATTTCAAAGGAAAACTGGTGTATTATGCTGGGAAGAGTTTGAACTGTTGATCAGCTACCCAACAGAGGGCTAATTATCATCAAACAGATGCAGCCTGCATGCATCAAGCATAGTCTATCAAGCACCTTTTCTTTCAATGTGATTTCTCAGTGAACGTTTTGGAATTGAATGTGTATGAATGGGGAAGGTCTATGGAGCATTTCCACAATGGTCTTGCAGTGGAAGATCAGATAATTTTCAGAGCAAGGCAACTGGTTGTGGGAGTGCTTTGCATTGGCAACTTTATAGGTTTTGTGGGGCGAGCATAATGTAATAATCTTTGAGAACCAAAACAGGGATGTAATTCATATTTGTAGGAGTATAAAAGCTACTGTATGGCAGTGGGGAATCAGTTGGGCTGGTTCACTAACGTTTCAACTCGTGTGTATGTTCAGTTGGCAGCTTGCCGCAGTTTAGTGGTTAATAATCAGTCACTTTTCTTTCTGTTTTTTGTTTTCGTTTTTTAAGGAAGTGAGTTCCTGATTTTGCATCTCTTCTAAGTTTGCCTTTTCATTGGTTCGATGAATTACCTCTGTTTTGCTTATTTATTTATTTTATTTTTCCAACTTAATATGAATGATGGTTTGTTCTAGATGTTTGATCAGGTCGTCATGAACTATTGGAAAGGATGGGCATCAATGCAGATGCAGTTGCTCGTGCTGGCAATGCATTGGCATTGTCTGACTTATCCCTCAAGTTTCTTGCTCCTCTAAGGGTATGCCTGTCTATGCACCTACTCTTATAGCTCTTGTTACCCCATAAGGTTTTCTGCAATCTTCGTTATCTTAATTCTAAATGGTAGATGATGGATGGGGTACTACTTACCAATATCACGTTGAGTACTATTATGACTGAGATATCCAAAGTCTGTTCTTCTTAGTACATCATTTCTATTTCTCAAAGCGTTATGTGTGTTTCTAGAGTGGTGACAGGTTTGTTGTGAAAGTGAGGATCTCTACCACCTCAGCTGCCCGCTTAATCTTTGAACATTTCATCTTCAAGCTGCCAAACAATGAGGTATTTTCCCTACTAGTGTAACTTGCATTGTCTCAGTAACTTGATTTTAAATTATCACCACTTCTCGTTTAGCCTATTCTGGAAGCCAAGGGCACTGCAGTCTGCCTGGACAAAAACTATCGACCAATCCGCATTCCTCCTGAGATAAGATCAAAGCTCGTCCAATTTCTTCGTTCTAAGGAGTCTCAATGATTTGTTATTGCGTGTGTTTTTGCAGTAAGCTTCAGGTAAGTGACAGGATCCATCTTCCCACCCGATTTCTTCGTTCTAAGGAGTCTCAATGATTTGTTATCTGTATCTCATGTTGGTTGCATTTTAATCATGGGATAAATGAATGAATGTTGTAAACGTTTGCTATTAGTGGTGGGCATCCTGTCCCATCCCAATTTTTTTTGGGTTCTTTCGGGATTGAGCAAACCCATTCTGATCCTATCACGTTCCAATTTAGAGTATGATGGAGATTTTCAATCCGACTCATTCCGTCCCGTCCCAAAATTCTTTATCTAATATTTATTATTATTAATTTTAATTTTTTAATATAGACTAAAATATATCGATAGTTTGTGAGATCCATGAAAGCCAATGATGATGGTTAAGTAATATGAGTGAATGTAAATGTTTAATTAAGGAGAATGGTTAGGAATGATTGATTTGTATGAAAGATTCATCACAACATTTGGATTGGGTTGGGCCTTGCTGATACTATAACAGAATATGATTTTATTGGATTCAAATACTTAAATTTGATTTACAAAGTTAATCTAAATTTACAAATGGTGTTGTAGCTAGATAACTCATTTAAACCATTTGATGACACATTAAGATGGTAATGTGACAATCTTATATAACAATTTTTAGTTTTGTGTAATTATGAATCTAATACACTCTTATGAATAACAACTATGACATATTTCAGTTTAAACCCTCATAAAGTTTAAATCATCATAAATTTCTTAGTTGATGAAATAATTAGTTGTATGTCTAAATATGAGTTTAAAATTTTTTAGTCTCAAAATCCAAAACCCATAAGAGTATGTAAGATAAAATATATGGATCATCCATGGTCTCTAATGACATGCCTTCGACTCTTTCTATTGAGTCTATTTTTATTTTTTTTAGTTTACAATATAACATCAAGCTTCTATTTTAATTTCAAATACTTTAGGACATCCAAATCAGTCCATAATACCACATTTGTGTGCACTTTTTTGTCAAACATGTTCGTCATTCACTGAATATGTGAACAATGTCTAAAATATTTTCAAATTTGGGGTAATAAAAAACCCTGAACAACCTATCTCCATTTAGATTTTAATTAGGACTGCAATTTTTTCACCTCGCTTTGCTTTGTGAAAAACACCATATTTTTTGCGTAATTCTAAATGAGGACTACAATTATGTCTCATTCAGAATCCGTTTGGGATGAGACGAAATCAAGATGAGGTCTATGACATCTCGAAGATAAAACAAGATGAAGTCCATCTCGCTCCGTGCTCACTCCTATTTGCTATGTTAGTTTGGTAACATGACCTCTTCACGTGGTAATATGAAGTTTTAGAGTGAAACTGCCCCGTTCTTCTCTAGTAGGCTGGGCTCTTAATAGATGGGGCTGGTTACACAAAAACAAGGTGAAAAATTTGTGGTTGGGCACTTTTTGCAATTAAAAGTAGCTTAGAACTCTATGGTGGGGCACTTGTCATTAACTAGTTGAAAACTCTCTGTGGTGTGGCACCTTTTATCATTTTATTCAGCTGACTTGTTTTGGGCTTAGATGAATTAGTATAATTCTTAGGATAGTATGTAGTTGGCCTTAAATACCATTCTTTTCTGTTTTTTTAAATCCCTCAACCCTTTTACCTCAAATGCTGCCGGCTGGGATTTGACCCCGTGACCTAATGATATCATTCGTTACGGTTTAACTACTGAGCCATCACACCAAATACCATTCATTTTGATATTTTGAGAAAATGTGGAAAATGATAGTCTTTTAGTTCTCCAAATAACCAAATAAAATAAGATGGATTTAATGCTTAAGTAAAATCTAAACCTTTTTTAGAACCTCAAACCCTAATAACATTATATTCTCTATATGATTTGATCCATTGTCTCTTCTCTTTTGTATTTTGTTTTGTTGATTTCATTTTATTTGTGTTAAGAATGATAACTCATTTATCAAAACAAGGTCAGTCTTGAGGTTTTAGGATTGAACGAATTCAAAATATTTGAGCCTACTAGAAAATGTTCTAACGTTTTAGGAAGAAAAAAATTTGATAATCGGATCTTTAGAACTACATTCATCATTATAATGATCTATAGTGGATTGCCAAAAATAACAATTGTAAAAGAAATTGGGTTCGAGTATAAATTAGAATTTTTTTTCTATGTTGAAGAAACAATTAGTTAATTTTATCAGCTGATTCAAAATATTCAGCGTTTGAATGATCTCATTATTATTCCATTTTTTTGGGTTTCTTTTAGTGCCTCGCCCCAAAGAAATTCATGGCTCCGCCCTTGATGCATTCCTACTACACACTTAGGTACACACTTGTAGTATAGGAGGGATTTGTGCGATAGCTTTATGTAGTAATTCTTGGATCTTTTACATCCCACTAGGAACTCCTCTCTTTAACTTTACTTTAGTAGAATTAGCTCTTAGGGTATGTTTGGTTAGCTATTTTTCTTATAAATGATATTTATTTTCCTTGTTATGTAGATTTTCGTTGTTTGGTTATCTATTTACTGACAAGAAATCGATTCTTTATATTTCATAAAATTGTTTTCCCACTACTTATGAGAATTCAAATTCGAGGGAGAGACCTTGAAATCAAATTCAGTTTCACATAAACAATTTCAATTTTCATGTCCATTTTCTTGTGCAACCAAACAGGCCCTTAGTGGTTTTCTATCTATAGTTTTGAATTGGTGAATAAAATTGCTACTCTATAAACTTTGTGAGATTGTACGCATTGGCGGACCCAGGATTTTAGTCAAGGGGGCAAAAATAAAAAATTATTATTAGTTGATAATAGTATTTATCAAGAGCGGAGAAAAAAAAATTTCCTACCTGAGCTAGTAACTAATAGAAAAAAAAATACAACTATCAATAGTACATTGTATATACCAAATTGAATCCAGTGTAGTCCAAATTTAAGCCAAAATAAAGTCACAATATCGATGACCTTAGCAAGTATATAACTAAAATCACAAAATAATTAGGATAAGTATCTAGTTGAAGCTTAAAAAATCTGAAATTTGCGAAAATAATAAGATCTTAATTCAATTTCATAGAAAAAAAAATTGGTTTATATGAACCTCAATTTTTGTATGAGTTGGCTAATTGTACATATTTTCATTGAATTATATAGTTATTATTTTATATTTTAATTTCAAAACAAAAAAAATATGGACACAAAATAGTAATTATCAATAGCCATAAAAAAAATACATTTTATGCTCTAAGAGTATCAAACTCGGATTGTTTAATAAAAATGTTGAACTTATAATCAATACACTAACAAAGACATGTAGAAATAGTTGAATGAACAATTATGATATTATATTATATATTATAGAATTGATTATTTGTAAGGCTGAGTATTTATTGAAAATATTTGAAAGTTGAGGGGGAAGCTGACCCTGCCCCTTAGTAGGTACGCCCTTATTATACCTTCGTCTGATGGTGTTCTAACTTCTACACTAAGAACTTGGAAAATTTGAGGTGATCCTTTATAACAAGTGGTGTACAATGTCCTGACTCGGAATCAGGCTTGTACATCACAACCTGTCCGTGACTTCCCTAAAGTTCTACTCTATTTCATATATGTTGATCTCGCCTTCTTTTTTTTTTGGTAAAAGCATGATGCATTAAAAAAAACTAAGGAACATACGTAGACTTCCCTGCAGAGAAAGCAAGTTCATGAGCTTCAAGTTGAGGTCTCTACTGATATACATATAATGACAACCTTCAAGCAAAAACAAAAGGCATTTGATATTACAAAATAGTGGGTCTCAAGTCCAATTCAAAACAAAAGATGAGGTACTATACCCCGTAGAAGGCGCCTCTCATAGGTTAGCCCAATCTCCAAAAACAAGACCACATTTCCACCATTGGGCCTGAATCAACATGAGGGTCGCTTCTCCTGCAAAGAATTCAGCCATCATGCTATTCATAGCCTCACCAAAGATTGTGCTCGCCACTATAGTCAGAACATGTCCGCCAAGAGTCATGACAATAATACCAAAAGAGCCCTGCTTTGAGGTATGATAGAAACACAACCCGGCCTCTTTACATCTCTAATTACATACATACTTTGCAGATCTCGATTTTCTCGTTTCTCTTGAGGTATGATAGAAACACAACCTGAAAACATCTTGTAGATACACCCCCACTGAAATAGAACTTTGGTGTTGAAGTCACTAATGCTGCAATGCAAAACTGATGCGGCCTCTGATTAGGCAAACCTGACAACATGGACATAAATATTTAGCTATGCTTGAGCCCATAACCCTACTAAACAATCAACGAAATACTAGGAAATCAGGTTTTGCAACCAGGGTGACGTGGCGTGATCTTGAAATAATGACGAAATTTCCAAAGTGTTTATGTGTATCTCTAAGTTATATATAAAATAAAATAAAATAAAAACCTCCTTTGATGATGTCGTATCATCCAGATTGCTGATTGGAAAACCTGGTTCCCTGGCCTCACTCAACAATCAAACAATATTTAAAGTGGCAAATATGAAGTACAAAATTAAGTGCATATTTTGTGCATGCTACTAATTTTTTATTTTTTATTTTTCTAAAAATTTTAAGAAGTGTTTATTTAAGATTGCTGAAGAGCACTAACCTACTCGCACAACGAAACAACCCAAGAATTCAAGGTAGGCTTGGGTATTCAAATCATTTAACGGGCTGTTGTTGGGTTGGGCTTGTACTGTGGTTTGGAATTTTTTTTGGACATTGTTGCCCAAATGCTCTCAAAAAATCATCTAGGTTTTTATAGTTAGGAGATTAGTAAACTTGAGAAAAAAAACTCTGATAATATAAACTGCTATTGCTTCATACAATCTTGGTACACGTTTTGGAACATTGAAAGATTCTTCCATGGTTCTCAATTATTCTTTCTTGATAAACTTTTTGGTGTTAGTCATTTACCGTAATCATCAATATCTTTACTTTCATTTATTTAATGTATGTCAGCTTCTCTCGAAGATGCCATGGTTCATGCCCCAAATGAAAAATTGAAAACAAATAATAGGAAAAATACCATTCCACTTTTAGGGTTTAAAGAGACCGGACATCACTAACTTCTCTTAACAATACACTTATTCCACTTAATTGTTCATCACCTATTAATCATTATTATCTTACATGCCTTAATGGAGTGACCTCAGCAATGTGGTGCCCCATGGGGTTTTCTCCATGATTAGGCCTCCAATTACATTTTCCAAACAAAAATGGCATCTTCATCATAGGTTAATATGACCATTTTTCTTAATACGCCATTTGTTTAGTGGAAAGTTAATACTTAAAGCGGTTGATACATATCTCTTCATAATTAGCATGCACAGTACGTAGAACGTGAAAGATGATGAATCGAAAAAATACAAATCGATTTGATAAGTTAGGTAAAAAATGGATGAAGTGAAAAACTACAATTAGATTCAATAAGGCGCATGTGATACGTATTTTCTTAAGGTCAGGTAACTTTGTTGGTTTTTTTGTAGGCATGCTCGTTAAAATGTTTTATCTTTTGAAGATCAATTCAAAAGGGGAAAAAGGGCTTTTGAACTTGCATATGTGGAAAAAAAAAGGAGCAGAACAAAGTCAAGTGTTTGGTTGAAGGAAAATAATTTCGTGTGAAATAAATGGATGCAAACCAAATTGTATCATTGTTGCTATTATAATAATAACTATCCACTACTTGCAGACTTAATGTAAGAGCATTGTTTTAAAAGCGATCGGGGCGTACGCCTTGAGGCGGGGCGCAAACAAAACACCTCTAAGCGTACGAGTCGAGATACCAATTTAAGGCACTCGCCTTATTTTCGGAAGCGTACGCCTGAAAGCGTATGCTTCGAGGCGTTATGAGGCATACGCTTCATAAAAAGGGGATCATCAGATCTGTTTCAGATCTTGAAGCAGATCCAACGGCTGAGATTACGCTTCATTAATTAACCTAACTCGATCCTCTTCTTGTGATTCTTTTGCAAAGCAACAGCCATCGAAGCAGACAGAGTAAGAACTGAATAAGAAGAAGAAGAAGAATAGAGGAAGAAGAGGAGGAGAAGATAAGATCTTGAAACAGCTCTTGCAACATATCAGAAGAAGAAGAAGAAGATCTGACAGTTTCAGTTTCAGTTTCAGATCTTACGACTTTCAGTTTCAGTAAGTTGAACTTAACTTTCAGATCTGACTGTTTCACTGTTTCAGTTTGAGAGAAGAAGACTCAGTTTTTCAGATTGCTGCTTTGTTCGAGCTGGAGTGCTGGTGGGGAGCTGCTATGTTCGTGCTAGTGGGGAGATGCTTTGTTCTCTGTTTTAATTCAGATTTGTTGAACAGTAAGAGAGAGTATGTTGTATGTATATGTTTGTAATAAAATAACGAGCCTTTATTCACATGTATATTTATGTATAAATGTACGTGGTTCATTTATTTGTGTTTGTCTTATCATCTCATCTTTGTGAGGTAATTCTAATACAATTAATGTTAATCACACATTATTTACATTGTTAATAAATCTCATGACAAAATGTTAGTTAATCACACATAATAAGTGCTACAAAGCCTACAATAGTGTATGCTAATTTATATGTTTACTTCAACAAACAATAATTTCATATACAATGCTACAATAGTACAATGTCAAAACCATTTTTATGCGGTAATTCTATGGGGTAATTCTACCGCCTCAACCATTTTTATGATTGAATTTATGTTACCTCTTGCATTAGTGATTGCTTCTTTTTGTTTTGTTTGTAAATTTTTTATATTTTTCATCACTTTTTTTGTGAAAAACGCCCCGCTTCGCCTCGAGGCTACGCTTCACCTCGGAAAAAGCTTGACTGCCTCGAGGCTGAAAAACGCTTTTTAAAACATTGTGTAAGAGATATAAATATATTTAAGAAACTATAAGCAGCGCAATGTCCTTAGTTTTGAGTCTCATTGCTTAACAGCAGCCCAAATGATGCATTAACAAAAGAAATGCAAGGTTATAAAGACTCCAATGAACTAAGGGTTGGTTTGATAGCGCAAAATGGATTCACGGAAATATTTTCTTTTCCTAGAGAATTCATTTCAACGAAAATGTTAGAATGGATTCCACGTGTATGTTGGCATATGGAAATTGTCATGGAACTGTTAGTTGTTGTTTTAATAGTCAATTTTTCAATGAAAAATCAGTTTTTTTAGAGAGCCAGACCCAACACCATCCATCATCCTCGAGACGCACATATCTAAGGATGATGGATGGTGTTGGGTCTGGCCTAGCCTAGCTCTTTAGAAAAGTTAATGAAAAATTGAATAGCTCTACATATAATCATAAGGTACTTTTTTTTTCTATATTACACTTGTAACATGTTTATTTCATCAATCATAGCTCTACATGCTCCATAGATCTAACTCACATATCGAGGTATATTAACTTTGAAGGGTAAAAATATAATTATTCCATTTAATAGATCTTGACCTAAGGATCGCAACAACAAAAATCATGTCGAGATCGGAGTTAAGGTTTGCACTTTAAACTTTGTTAAAGCTTTGTCAAAATAAATCAAAAATCCAATCAAGGTCGAGTCAATGGTCAACACTCAATACTGACCATGGTCAACTCATTTTAATATTCAAGAGTGAGCATGGTCTGGTCAAGAATCAATTTCAAGATAGGTTATTTTTCCTTGGTTTCTATTCTTGAGGGTAGGGTGGGTACGGGACGGGATAGACATCATCCGGTTGCTTTATCTTCAGGAACGGATAGACCTCATCTCATCCCAAACGGGTATGGATTGAGACGAGGTGAGCATGATTGTAGTCCTCATTTAGAATTAAGCAAAAATTATGGTATCATAAAGCAAAACAAGGTGAAATTGTAGTCATAATTAAATTTTGGATGGAAATGGACTATTCATGATTTTTTTATGATCCCATATTTGAAATATATTGTTTGCACATTTAGTGGATGACGAATATGTTTGATAAACAAAACATGATATCATGGACCGATATAAATGTATTAAGTATCTGAAATTAAAATAGTAGCTAGTTATGTTAGATTGTAAAGTAAAAAATAAAAATAGATTCAATGGAAAGAGTCGAGGGCATGTCAGTAAGGACCATGGACAATCTTGATATTTTATCTTCACACATTTATGAATTTCGGATCTTGAGACTGAAAATTTTTAAACTCGTATTTAGACACACAGCTAATTATTTCATCTTCTTCAAAATTTATGATGGTTTAAACTAAAAAAACGTCATTGTTGTTATTCATGAGGGTGTATTAGATCCATAATTACACAAAATCATAAATTATTATATAAGATTGTCGCATTACCATCTTAATGTGTCATAAAATGGTTGAAATGAGTCATCTAGCTACATGGCCATTTGTAAATTTAGATTAACTTTGCAAATCAAAGTTCAGTGTTTGAATCCAATAAAATCATATTCTATTTATAGCATTAGCAATGCCCAGCCCAACACGTTGTGATGAATCTTTAATACAAATCCCTAATTAAACATCCACATTCATTCATGTCACCTAATCATCATCATTGGTATATATTATTCTATATTTAAATTAATAATAATAAATATAAATAAAGAAGTGGGTGGGATTGAAAATCTTCATCCCACTCTAGATCGGGATGGGACGGGATCGAAATTGATTTAATCAATCGCAAAAGGACCTGAAAATAATCGGGATGGGACTATGATCGCGGGATGGGTTGCCCACCCTTATTTGGGGGGAGTGGAGGGAAAATAACCTAAATTGAGGGTTTGTATTCCATAGAGAGAAAATTAGCCATGAAAAACATTCGGCTATCAAACAACTTTAACCCACATTCGAGACGGAACATATTCATTTTCCATGGAAAATTTGTGTATCAAACAAACTCTAACTGAAATAAATTCACTTTTTGGATTATTTTAAAAATTATTGTTATATTTGTAGACTACTACAAAAGGTGGTAAAACAAAATAATGTTCTATGTAAGATATGTTGGATAAAGATGTTGCTTAGATTGCTATATTTGTATAGGTTAAAGGATATAGATTCCATATATATTTTATATCAGTGTCAATTATTTGAGATATTATAAACACTACAAAAAAAGTCAATTCAGCAACGACGTTTTACCGTTGCTAATTATAAAAAAACCGTAGTTAAAATGAATCAGCAACAGCTCAACGACCGTCACAATACCGTAGCTATTTGAATCAGCAACGGTAAACTTTTCTGTAGCTAATTGGCAACGGCTAAAAACCATCGCTAAGTTGCAAAAATTCCATCGTTGATTCCGTTGTTTTATTTGAGACAACAGCAATAGCGACGACTTTTTAAATGTTTGAGACGGCTAAAGCTGTCGCAAATTGACAAAATAGATACGGTTTTTGCCGTGGCTATTTAGCGACGGCCTCAAACCGTCGCTAAGTTAAAAATCAAATCGACAAAACGGAGACGGCATTTGCCGTGGCTATTTAGCGACGGCTTCAAACCGTTGCTAAGTTGCAAACTGAATTAACAAAACAGGGACGGCATTTGCCGTGACTATTTAGCGACGGCTTCAAACCGTTGCTAAGTTGCAAATCAATTTAACAAAACATGGACTGCGTTTGTCGTGGCTAGTTGACGACGGCTTCAAACTGTTGCTAAGTTGCAAATCAAATTATCAAAATAGAGACGGCATTTGTCGTTGCTAACACTAACTTGTTGTAGCAAAAAAAATTACTAATGAAAATTCATTTTTTATAATGAAATTAGTTCTTTCTATTAATTTTCAGATTTCTCATTGCCTTTTTTTTGTCATTCAAAAGAAACATTTCAAACCTGAACACAATTATATTAATTTTTGTATAATCAATAACTTGTCCATTACAAAAAAAATACAATCCCAAACAACTTTATATTCTATCAACCTCAAATTGAAATAATATATATATAAATACAATTTCAATTTGAGATATATCTCATTTAAACTTAAATAACTACATAAATCATAGTAATCGTCTATGGGACATACAACAAAAACGATACATACAACAATTCATGTGATCTTGCACACCATATCGATCATCCCACAAAATGTGTTCTATTTCAAAATTTCATATCTTCAACTTCAAAACCAATATCAATTCAGCAACACCTAAACCTGTAAAATTTGAAAGAGCAGTGCATGAGAAACGTATTGAATGCTTAAGCTATGTAATACAAATCTCATAAAGTTGCACATTCAAATGGAGACTCTAAGTTACAACTAAGATGTTTTTTTACATTACTAATCAACATTTTATTAGACAGAATAAAATATTCTTTTCTATTTTGAGTTGGCGCATTTGTAGGATCAACAAAGGTAAGCAGAACATATTAACAAGGTGAAATAAAGAAATTTAAACGCTACAATGCTGAAATTTTAAACGTTGAAATAAATGCTGAAACGCTGAAATAAACACTTAAATAAATGTTGAAATAAATTCAAACAGCATATTGGCATTCAAGCAACATTCAAATTAGCATTCAAACTAGCAGCATATTGGCATTCCTACTAGCAGCATACTGGCATTCAAGCATACTAACAGCATACTGGCATACTACTAGCATACTGGCATACCTACTAGCATCATACTGACATTCAAGCATACTAGCAGCATTCAAGTTGAGCAGAGAAAGTAATTATATTGCATATCAGAATTATGGCAGAATGTTCAGCCAAGTTGAGCAGAAAACAATCAATAACCTTATCTAAAGCTTATGTTCAACCAATAAATAAGTTGGCAGAATGTTCAACCAATAAAGCTTATGTTCAACCAACTCGCCAAGAGACATGCATTTCGCAGACTGGAGTTCAGCATGGACTCCCACAATGCCCTCAAGTTACTTACCACTGACAGAGCACCCCCATGGGAAGCAGTGGATATTACTAGAAGGATCAAGGCAGCTCTAACATAGTTCAAAGAGTGCAGGCTCAGGCACGCGGTTCGGGAGACAAACCAGGCAGCGGATAAATTAGCAAAACTATTACCGACTCATGAGTTTGTTGAGATCATTCCAAGCTCTTTTGCGGAAGATATTAAGAAGATTGTATTTGATGATGCTAGAGGTAGGAAATATGCACGAATGTAACCGTTATATTCCTTTTTAATTTTCAGTGGTCCGGGGAGCCCATATAAACCCCCACGCTTGCCTTTCAAAAGAAAAAAAAAAGTTGGCAGAATGTTCAACCAAGTTGAGCAGGAAAGTTATGTTCAATCAATAAGCAGAAAACAATCAATAAGTTGGTAGAATGTTCAACCAGATTGAGCAGGAAAGTTATGTTATTATTTGCTTATCTAAAGCTCATAATTCAACAATCAATAAGCCTCTTACACCGACTTCCTGAAGCAAGATGGCCACTAGAATTTCACTAGGATTGCGTGTTGGATTACAAGTAAAACATATAGTCATGCACAATACAAGACATGATATTGACTAAATGAAAAAGATTCAAGTTTTTTTTTTTAAATTAAACCTCCGGTAGGGAGGGACAACTATGGGATGCCAGACCTTTTTTACTTATTAAAAAATTGATTTACAAGCTAAACGGGGGTACATTATGACTTTACCCTTATTAAAAACCAAGCAAACAAAACTAGACAAACCACTAGTTATAAACAGCCTCCATATTAGAAAGTTATTTCTTGAGTCAGATTGTTTATAAGCAGCCTTCACATTATAGACATTTAAAAAAAATTGATGTTATTATGAACAACTTTCTTGTAACAAAGAAGAAATAACCAATCTGACTCTAGAAAATGCTAGTGAAGGATGCCAACACTAACCTCTAAACAACTGTATACTAAGTTCTAACCTAGTGATTTTTTATAGCTAAAAAGAGAATATATATATATGAAAACACCACAAAGCAACACTCACTGATCTCCTAATTCCAAGTAAAAGAACACGCTAAACAAATGCAAACAAGAGCTTAATCCAATGACAGTTAAATATCGTAGTTTCAACTAAAAACATTTCAACAACACAACGATCATGAAGGTAAAATAGAACTAATTGAACATATCTACCGATCTATAAATTGAATCCTAAATGGCGCTCTCTTATCCACTCACTTTATTCAAATTTTAGCCTACAAAAACATGAAATAAATAGGGAGTCACTTTGTTGGTGCAGTGATATAGTATGCAAAATCCTCAAGTTAGGATGAACTGACCAAGAAGCAATCACCCATTTGTTCCATCATGTGACGAAATTGGAGTTAGCCGCTACGAGAAGCATAATCACCCATTTGTTCCATTATGGGCTTTGATTAATGGACAAGATGATTAAAAAGTGATCCAAATGCTACAATGTTGCGAATCCATCACCGAATAGGAGTTAGCCGCTTCTTAAATTTTGGAATTCAATTCAGCATCCTTACCTAAAAAACACTTTACCACTATTATTCACTTTGTAAAACCAAAACAATCAACTTGAACTCTGTTTTGCAACTGTCAAAACAATGCATGCAACACCAGCACTTCGCTCCTGCAACCTCAATCTTCATCACTTCGCATAAAAAGGGCAACCGGCAATCCAATAATGCCAATAATCGAGCTCCATACACGCGAACCTGCAGGGGACCTGCCCTGCTAGAGTGCTCTGTCACAATGCTCCAGCGCATTCGCCCAAGACCTAGAAAGTTGCAACTTATAAAATTTGCAACTTGCAGTTACAAGACTTGCCCGCACAATTGCAACAAGCACCACAGTCCAGTGTGCCAGCAAACTAGGAACATCCCAGTGGCCAGGAGCAAATAAGAGCTTCCGCAAAGAAGCCTGAAAACCGCTGCTCTCCACCCTGCACACACATAGTTCTGAGCACTCAGCAGCTCCAAAATTAGCACCCTGATGTGCTGTAGGTTCTTGGTGAGACTTAGTCTGTGCAACTACTTGCAGCCCGGCCGCAATTTTTGGTCCTAACCCTTCTGAAACAACCGCATCCACTAAGTTACTAACCACCGCATTCACTGAGAATTGGACTGTCTTTTCGTCCCCTGTTTTGCTAACATAAGCACACGGACGTGCTGTAGTTTCCTGGTATGACACAGTCTGTGCAACTTCTTTCAGCCATGCAGCAATTGTCGGGCCTAGCCCTGATTTGGCACCCTCGCCAGCTGCTAAGGAGCTAACCATATCCTAAATTCTTTCTTCCAACACCGCCTGAATGGCTCTATCAATCCCGCTGGACAAGTACCCTGCCTCCTTACAATCCAATTTGAAGTTGGCAAACCTTTTTTTATCCGAATCAGTAATAGAAACTCCTTCCCCAACAAGATTAGCATCTTTTTCACAATTTGATGTAAACTTGGAAACTCTATATTCCTTTGAAGTATTATTGAAACATCCTTCCTGAACCGAGCAATGAGACTTAGAAACTTCAATTTTATTCCTCGCCAAAACTGCCCCTCCCTCATCCTTATTCAAAGAATTCACAATGTCATTCATTGCTATCCTTGCAACCTCCTCCTTGCCTAGCTGCAATCCTGTAACTTTGCAATCAGCACCAGGAATGGAAAGTCCATGCCCATTGTTGGAATCTGCTCCTCCATCCAAAATAGCAATTTTCTCCATATCTTTGTTTCCTTGCATATAAGATTTGTTTTCCAATTGTGCTGACTTAGAAATCAAAACAGCCTTACCCTTAGCAACATCAACTTGCAAGTCGTGGTCTACATTTGCCAATCCTAGCCTGACATTTCGACCATCAACAGCAAAGTCTGGGAATTGATTGTCAAGATGTCGCCAGGCCATAGAATCAGCAGGATGCCTTAGGATATTGTCTCGTGCTCGTGAGTCTGCATGCCAATGCATGCTTGATGTTGTCTTAGCTAACATAAATAGCCTTTGTAACCTTGGAATAAGTGGGAAATGTCACATTGTCTTAGCAGCTACCCCACGTCTCTTACTAGTAATTACATCAGACCCATCATCTGCTTGTTTCCACCTTGATAAGTGGCATACAGGACATGATACTGCATCCGCAAATTCATTTCGATACAAAATACAGTCATTGGGACAAACATCAATCTTGTTATATCCAAGGCCAAGATCATTCACAATTTTTTTCGCTTTGTAGAACGAATCAGGCAAGCATTCACCAAGGGGGAGCACCATTTTAAGAAATTTGAGTAGTTGAGTTACAGATTTGTTGGTCCAACCATTTAGACACTTTATGTGAAACAAGTGGACAAGGCAGGACAACTTGTTGAAGTTCTTGCAACCCGGGTATAGCTCTTGCTCAACTTCCTCAACTAACTTGTAAAATGGCCTAGCCCCTTCATTAGGTTCATGGTGGATGCCTTCTTGTTCACCCATAATTGGCGATTGCCCAAATGCGTCACGTAACATTCCTTCCATATCGTCCTCTTCCTCTTCTTCATCTGCAATTGCATCCAATACTTCCAATTCACCGTGGTGTACCCATATACCTTTGGCATACTGAACATCCCACCCAGAAACGATTAGATGTTCATGAACAGTGTCATGAACTTGGAATTGCCTGTTACGACACCTCTTGCATGGACATTTTATCTTTCCATCAAATGACATCAACTCAAAAGCATCATTAAGGAAGTTGTGGAGCCCTAGTTGATATTCGGTGCTGAGACGATTATGCTTAATCCAATCTTTGTAATCTAGCTTAGCCCAGATAATAGTATCAAGTTGAATTTATTAATTAACATTTATGAAAAGCAAAAATATCTTCATAAATGCATGATTTTAAAAATTAGATACATTTACAGCCAGATCATTTTAAAAATTAGATACATTACAACCTCGTTAATAGTATCAAGTGGTTGATATTTGAATTTGATCATTCCATTAAATACCCTTGATAAGCAAATTAGATACATTACAGCCAGATCATTTAAAAAATTAATAATAAAATATATTACAAGACAAAGCATAACGTGCCAAAACTTAAAAAACAAACATTCATCACATGAACCTAATTTTGAGAAACATAAAAATAAAAAATGCAATCTGATATTCTATAACACTAATACATGCAAACCATCCAAGAATCGCACACCAATTCAGATAACTTGATTAAGCAGGGAGGGCTCTAAACTATAAAAGGCGTATAAACTAAACAACGACTATTGTATCTTCCGCATGCCACCATATTATATGTTTATCCATATTGTTGGATATTCAAATACATTATAAAATAATAATAAACAAACTAGAAGAAACGTCGACAAGAACTTTTGCCATACAATAGTGAGGACCATATGAAATACCATTATGATTTGTTGAAAGTGATAAACCAGGTCAGTGAGCATCAGGCTATTTTATGTATGGTTCAAAACATGCATTTTTTGCTCTACAGCACTTTTTACCGCGAGAAAATTTGAATTTATGATTAAGGGAAAGCAAAACATGGAATGTGGAATGTAAGATCACAAGATTATGAAAAATGGTACCTTGGCCAATAGCTCTATATGAGAGTGAAGGGAGTCGGAGAGGATGATCCCTCAGTCATTCCTGAAAGGGATGAAGTCCCTATGCCTGCCAATGTCATTAAATGTGGAAAAGTTGGTTCTCTCTAGTCACAAAATTTTCATCTGCATTGTATCATAGATTATTTTGAGAATGTAGGATTTGTTTAGTAGAGTCGAAACAACTTTACTAAATCTCTTTAGTTGAAATCTTGTGCTAGTGAATTTAAAATAGAAAGTTTAACATAGATGGTGTTCGTTACAGTTCTTTTAGCTCCATGGTCAACAACATTGAAACTAACACATTAATAGAAGTTTAGAAAAACCATACAGAAAAAATGCAAAAGAATTTCGAAAAAAATGTTCATATACACAGGCAAAACCACTACACATTTTGACTCTAAATAGTTTACAGTTCATCCCCTAAATAAAAAGTGTAGTGTCAAAGGGGGGTGATAATCTAAAGAACTATATATTTAACATGAACCAAACTCTCAGAGAAAACTTTTAAGTTACAAGATTAACTACAGGATGAGATCTCAACAGGATTAGACAGCTCAACTACATATCAGATTGTTAAGGGCTTCAAGCATATAGTTCGTGTGTTCCACTCAACAATGGTCATCTCCCTCCTCCAATTTGCACCGGAAACATTCGACCTCTTTGACGATGTTATCCTCATCTGTGAAGGGAAGGTAGTCTACCATGGACCTCGAGATTACATTCTTGGATTTTTTGAGATGATGGGTTTCGAATGTCCCCCAAGAAAAGGAGTGGCTGATTTCCTACAAGAGGTTTGACTTTAATGTGATTTCCCTTTCATAATTTTGTGAACTTTATCCACTATATGTTTTCCTAGATAAAACAACACTTACAATAGGTTACATCAAGGAAAGATCAAGAGCAATATTGGTATGACAAGAGGCAACCATACCGCTACATCCCAGTTGAGGAATTCTCTGAAGCTTTTTGGTCATCCCCTGCTGGAAGTAATCTATACTTTGCACTATCTGTTCCTTACAACAAGTCCAAATGTCATCCAGCTGCTCTTTTAAAACAGAAGTATGGTTTGCCAAAGAAAGATATAATCAAATAGAGATGGATGTCCATAGTTGAAATTCTGACTATTTTGCAGGTAGGTGAAACAGTTCTGAAGGTTAGGGGGATTTTCACAAATGATAATTGGTATTGGATAGGAAATGGGGCACTTATGGCCTACAACATCATCTTCAACATACTATACACTTTAGCATTGGCATATCTAAATCATGAGTCCAAAGATCATTAACTATTTGAAGTTTTCCTTAGCGGTCATCTTGCGTAACAATCTAGTTGTCATCTAGCGTAACAATCTACTATCTATTTCTATAGCTTTGGGTAAACCACAAGCATCTAGTACAGTTGCCACTGAACCT
The DNA here is from genome assembly GCA_963556465.1 of Berberis vulgaris. Lineage (NCBI taxonomy): Eukaryota > Viridiplantae > Streptophyta > Magnoliopsida > Ranunculales > Berberidaceae > Berberis > Berberis vulgaris. The sequence goes on along the minus strand of OY747132.1, from coordinate 31,404,199 downwards.
AACTGTAGATAGCATAGTTCGACAACTGGACAACCTCATAACAAAATTCAAAATTCTGGTAAAACATTATATGTATAATAATCATAAACTTCTTTCCTAGCAAAACTAAGATACTTGATAGAAGGATACTCTCACCAATGTAAGTGTTTATGTGCTTTCCAGGCAACAATGCAATTGAGACCAAAGGGATGGTGCTTCCTTTCAGACCTCAATTACCATCTATGAATTTGCTACACTTGTTGCATTTCAGGCAACAGCAATTCAAAGACAAAAGTCCAGCATCCTCACTGACTATACCTTAAAGGTAAGGCAAATGTTTCTATTCCTATATGCATACAGAGTTTAGTTTAGATGTAAACATTTGAAACAATTGAACAATCAAACATCAAATTTATAGTTATTGGGGCTAGACTTTTGTGCTGACACAATAGTTGGAGACAACACGAGAAGAGGAATTTTGGGAGGACGGAAAAAACGAGTCACCACTGTGGAGATGATTGTTGGCCCTTCAACAACACATGTATCAAGAAAGTTCCCATGAATGAAATCCGTCAAATAAATCTTAAACTTAGCAGCACAACCCTGTGCTAAGGATTGCACTATAAACAACCTTGCATATCTTTATATCGCTGGTTTACTACACAGAATGGGGTCTTTAACTTGTGCATTACAGTGTTCTCCAACTCGTAAAAGAATTTCCTATGAAAGGAAAGGAAAATTGAAAGATTAACATCTATGGTGTTTATGGTCTCCCCTATATGCTCTATCATCCATGGTGTTCCCTTATAGTTCTTTTATTTCTTCCTTCCATGACCAGACAATATAATATTAATAGTGACAGAAGGTAATTAAAGTTTGGTGGTTATGGGGCCTAATCTCTATTCCAGCACAAACATTTATAGTGATATTATGACCCTTAATCCATATCGTATCATAAAAGAGTTTTGGATGAGTTTGATAGAGATTGGAAGAACTTGATAGGCATTTACAACGTTTATGATAGGGAGTGAATCGATTTTACATTGCTTATGATTAGGTTTGGCTCGGTTTCAACTTGAAACCACAAACCAAATCATATCAATTGGTTGAACAAAAATCCAAATCGAATCCAACTGAAGTAAAATTTGCACAACCATATAAACCTAAGTGAGAGATTTGATTTTTAAGCAAGACCTTCTATGATTTCCCGTCCCAACATTTGCCCCATGGAGTAAAGTCAGTGCAGGTTACGAGACCATCGGTTTTGATGGAAAGGGAGAAAATTGTTGTCGAAAGAGCCCCATCTCAAGGTGAGATCACAAGTTCAACAGTGAAGTCAGAACCCGAGCTAGAGTTCAAAGATGTACCATTTCTTACAAAGCTTCGCGACGTAGGAGTCAAGTTTAAGAAAGGTAATAATTCACTTAGTTTCTTAGACATAAATTTCACTAACGGTGTGATAGAAATCCCTCCTATACTCATACGATACCAGAATTTTTCTTTCATAAGAAACATCATTGCTTACGAGGAAGGTCTTGTTGGGCATCCTGCTCAAATGACATCTTACGTTGTCTTGATGAATAACCTCATCCAGTCATCAAATGATGTGGCATTCCTCCGTGAACATGGAATAATCAGAAATGATTTGATTGATGAACATGTCTCCTCACAGTTTCAAAAACTTCGCAATGAGATAAACGTTTCCAACTTCCATTATTCGAAGCTTTGCATTGATGTCAATGCTTTCTGTGTAACTTACATACAGAAAGCAACTAGTGTACTGAAAAATGTATACAAGAGGGTGGTGCCTACCAGGTGGATGTGGCTTGCTGCAGGTTTACTTCTAACTTTTGATGCCTTCAAACTCACTCTGGCCACTACTGAGTTGACTCTGGATCCTCATATTTTTAGTTGGCAGATATTAGATTTTCTCATTCATGTACTTTTAGGAATTGTTCTTATTGTAATGTTTCAGAGTGATTCTTATTAAGGGTTGTTTGAATTGAATTTTGGTCTATTTTATTATAAATTGCATGAAGTGTGACAAGTATTTGGCTCTTTTTGTAATGCTATCTTCAATAGGCAAGCTCGAAAGCTAAAATTGGGTTTTGAATAGTTTTGAGGTTGTATTTTCATGCTCCAATGTATAGCTCAAAGTTCAATGGGATTTGAGCTTTCAACTCATAGAAAGGGTACTAGTTTTCCTCGTTTGGCCAGAGCTAGAAACTCAAATATTGAGCACTCGGGACTCTTATTCCTAGCCAAAATGACTAGTTTGATCCTCTTCGATTGAGCATCCAAGGAGACAGTGCACATTGAGTACATTTATAAATCATGAAAGATAATTTCTTGTTTCTACTATAATTACTTAGGTTTGTAGTGTTTGATATACAAGATGATTTAGATTTGATTGATGACCTTAGTCAAACAAAAATTGAGTTTCAGCTAAACATTACCACATGAATGCAACAATGAAGAGCGCCATGCATTTGTTGCTGCACAAACGGTGAATTGAGCATCCAGGGAGATTGTTTAGCATTCAACAATGAAAAAATCAGGATTTTCATGCTAATTCTGGACAAGCCACTTAAATTCATATGCAGAGATGAAGATTATAAATTAAAGCACACATAAACATGATAAATTCAACAAACTCGTGCATAACCAACTCTAAATTTAACGTAAACGTTTCCTCAAAATGACATTGTACTTCTAAAACATTTCAGATTTCATTAGTTGATTGTGTTTATGATAGGGAGTGAATCGATTTTACATTGTTTATGATTAGGTTTGGCTCGGTATCAACTTGAAACTACAAACCAAATCATATCAATTGGTTGAACAAAAATCCAAATCGAATCCAACTGAAGTAAAATTTGCACAACAATATAAACCCAAGTGAGAGATTTGATTTTTACTCACCTTGAACCCTAAATAGAGCACAAAAACCCCAAATTTCTCCCACCTTGAAGTTGAAGAAGATGAAGAAGGAGATGTTCTTCCTAATTCGCGCCCAAAGCTTGGATGAAGAAGGAGATGTTCTTCCTAATTTGCGCCCAAAGCTTGGATGAAGAAGGAGATGCGCTCTTCCAAAGCTCTAACCCTAATTCCTCTCAGCTTGGATGAAGAAGGAGATTAGACCCCAAAGCTTCTTCCTTTCAGCGGGTGACGCCGGTTTCCAAAGCTTTTTCCTCTCAGTGGGTGACGCGGGCTTCCCAATTCTATTCGCGCCCAAAGGTTTTTTTTGTGTGTATATATATATTTCAAATAAATCAATTAGGGACGGCTTAAACCATAGCAAATAGTTTTTATTTGTAAAACTTAGCTACGGCTAATATGTAGTCACAAATGTTTTAATTAGCTACGGTTTATTCTGAATTTAGCCACGGTTTTTCCGTCACAAACACAGTTTTTATGTAGTGGAGATGGCTTATACCGTAGCAACCAGTTTTTATTTGTAAAACTTAGCGACAGCTAATATGCCGTCGCAAATGTTTTAATTACCTACAGTGTATTCTGAATTTAGCCACGGTTTTCCTGTCACAAGCACAGTTTTTATGATTATGGTCGCAGTCAGCTACCAAAAGAATTAGTGACGGTTTTTTGCCGTGGCAAATATTTTAATTAAAGACGGAATTAAACTACCGTCTCTAGTATTTGTAGCTATTGGAGCTTTTGTCAGGAGGTGAGTCAAGTTCGAAGAGTAGTAGGTCTAGAGACTCGAGCCCAAAAGTAGCAGATAATGACATGGAGGTCTTCATTTCAATGGCTCGGGAATTGAAGGATGAAGGAAACAAGCTCTTTCATAAGAGGGATCATGAAGGAGCCATTTTGAAGTATGAGAAGGTCATTAAGCTACTTCCTAAAAAAACACATAGATGTGGCACACCTAAGGAGCAACATGGTGGCTTGTTATATGCAGATGGGTGTTGGGGAGTACGCCACGGCAATTAGTAAGTGTAATCTAGCATTAGAAGTTTGTCCAAGGTATAGTAAAGCCCTCTTGAAGAGAGTAAAGTGTTATGAAACTATGAACAGGTTGGATTTGGCTTATAAAGATGTTGATCTGGTTTTGAATATAGAGCCGAACAATGTCACTGCATTGGAGATTGCAGATAGGGTTAAAAAGGCCCTCAAGAAGAAGGGTATCATGGTGGATGATAATAAAATAACCCCATTCCACTCAGATCCTCATTCCACTTAATCGAGGGTTAAAAAATCCCTCCCCTCGGATTCCCTCAAAATGGAAGCTCTCCCCTACAGTAGAACAACAAAATAAGGAAGGAAGAAGCCAGAAGAAGGAATGTACAAAGAGATCTGAGGGGAAGGAAGGACTTACATTACTTCACTTCGATTCGATGTCGGTCGTTCACTGAGATTCGAGTCGAGTTCACTCTTCTTTACTGTGAAGTTTCTGCAAATCGGACAAAGAGTACCACCACGGCACCACCGTCCTTTTCCTCTTCTTCTTCTTTTCTTCTTTTCCTTCCTCCTTTAGCCCCTTCTCGACCTCTCCTTCTCTGATTCTGAAGAGAAACAAAGAAAAGAGCAAAAATTAGGGCTCCTCCTTTAGATTATCCTCATCCGTTGATCACAACAAAGAAAACATCAAAGATTAGATCAGATCGCATCCATTGGATTATCCTATAGATTGACATTAAAAGCAAAATTAGGGACGGCTAATATACCGTCCCAAATGTTTTTTGTGTATATATATATTTTTTTTTTCAAAAACATCAATTAGGGACGACTTATACCGTAACAACCAATTTTTATTTTTAAAACTTAGCGATAGCTAATATACCGTGGCAAAATGTTTTTTTGTATATATATTTTTTTTCATAAAAATCCATTAGGGACAACTTATACCGTAGCTACCAATTTTTATTTGTAAAACTTAGCGACAGCTAATATATCGTGGCTAAATGTTTTTTTATATATTTATTTTTTCAAAAAATCCATTAGAGACGGCTTATACCGTAGGTACCAAATTTTAATTGTAAAACTTAGCGACAGCTAATATACCGTCGCTAAATTTTTTTTATATTTTTTTTTTCAAAAAAATCCATTAGGGGCGGCTTATACCGTAGCTACCAAATTTTATTTGTAAAACTTAGCGACAACTAATATACCGTCGCTAAATTTTTTTTTGTATATATATATATTTCAAAAAAATCCATTAGGGACGGCTTATACCGTAGCTACCAAATTTTATTTGTAAAACTTAGCGACAGCTAATATACCGTCGCTAAATGTTTTAATTAGCTATGGTTTATTCTGAATTTAGCCACGGTTTTACCGTCACAAGCACAACTTTTATGTAGTGGAGACGGCTTATACCGTAGCAACTAGTTTTTATTTGTAAAACTTAGCGACAGCTAATATGCCGCCGCAAATTTTTTCATTAGCTACGGTTTATTTTGAATTTAGCCACGATTGTACAGTCACAAGCACAGTTTTTATGATTATGGTCACCGTCAGATACCAAAAGAATTAGTGACTGCAAATCTTTTAATTAGAGACGGAATCAAACTACCATTTGATGTTATGGAAAATCTGAATGTAGCTATTGGAGCCATTTTTTGTAGTGAAATGAATATCACAAAAAGCATTTGATGTTATGGAAAATCCTTTTTAATTAAAAGAGTTGAGAGAAGGTTAAAGTTATAGCCTATATGGAGGGTTTATGTTCATGTAGGTGAATCTTTGTAATTAAGTAGGTTTCATTTCATCTTTTTCTCATTCATTTGAATTTCGATTCTTTAGTTTGTGTACTATAATTAATGGTGGAATGAAATCCTTACAAAATCCACTAAAGTTGGTTCCAAAATACTGTACGTACAAACTCATATGCAGCAAAAACCCATGTGATAAATGAATTAGAGATGAAAATAATTTCATTTTCGTAACTTTATGACATTTGGACGAGCACAAGGACTTTGGAGCAACTATACCGAGCAAACTTATAAAGGCCATATTTTTAGGGTCTGATATTTGAGTATTTTACTTTGTATAATTGTTGGGTTCTAAGTCACACTTAAACAAAATATAACTACACTATACCCTCTCTTCCTAATAAACGAAAAGGCCATACCAAAGAAGTAGTAATTTCAAGTTTATTTGAAGACCGACACCCCTTTTTTTTTTAAATAATCTTGACACTATCTTAAAATCATCAAACATAAACCAGTATAACACATGTCCCTTTGAATCCATCTTGCTAGAAAAGTAGATTCCGATGCATCTAATTCAAGCAAGCTTTTCTAGTAAACTTATTAAGGGTAAAGTCCAATTTGGAACGTATGGGAGGATCACTTGCTTCCAATGTGGTCGCAACTATCATCAATATCTATTTTCTTTTACCAAATGTGAGAGTTCAACTTCCATGACATTAGCGTAATCGACAAGTGATGAGATGACACATTTATGATTGTAGATGCTAGTTGACTTGTTATGGTATGGATGATCTAATTTGGTAGACTCTGATTACAAATGGTTGTAATGTTAAATTTTCTTAGTTAAAAAAATGAAATAATCATTGATATATTATAAGGGTGTGTTAGGCTAGTGGGATATTATTCTATGGAAATGTTTGGGCAGGAGGGGACTAGATAGCAGGAGATGAAAATGTATACATGACATAGAACTTAATGTTCTATATATATATTTTAATAAATTAAAACCCTTTTTATTGGATGATCATAATACTTTCCAAAAATCGAAATTATTGATCGAAGGAGGAACAATATCACTATTTTTGTTCAATAAGATACCAAAGTGGACGATTGACTCATTCCATACTCCTACTAGAAAAAATAGTAGGAAATCCTTTGATAAAACTATATATATATAATTATCATATTTCATAGAAGAAATATTTTATCAAAAAACTTATAGCATCGATAATAAAAAAAAACTTCCCTAGGAAGGAATTGTAATACCTAAAGCATTTATGGAAGACCCTCTTATTTTAGATACAACGAAACCAAAAACATATGATGGTATAAGAGATGTTTTTTAATTATATTAACTGGAAGATGGGAAAAGCTATAAGCCTTGCCAATGAAGTCTTTCCATGTTAGTGACTCTCTTCTTTGTAAATAGGTTTTGCTTCCACTTTTGCTTATGTTGTATTAATTCGATTCAGTGTACTAAGTTCCACAAAGGGGAATGCAATCCTAACAAAATTTCAATAAAGATGGTCCCAAAAAATTGTACAAACACACATATGCTACACAAAATGCCATGTGACAAATGAATGAGCTACGGTGTAAATTTAATTTCATGACATTTGGCGTGAGCACAAGGACTTTCGAGGAACTGCGCAATGGCACAAATCAGTATCCATTCCATGCCACTTGAAACCAACCCAACCATGCATCCGAAAAAGAAAGAAGGAAAGAAAAAATGTTACAAATCATAGGCCAACACCTAGGTAGAAACCCTCGAATTTGTAGACAGGGTCAACAAAATTACCCTAAAAACAGAATACGAACATTCGACCTTATGCTGGTAATATGTTGAACCCTAGATGCCACATACCACCTCCCTAATCTTGCTATCAAAATCAATGAACGATGCACTGTTTGGCATCAAGAATCCCATAAACCAAGGAATGGCTACAATTAAAAGATGCAAAGTAGGGCATATACTGAGGGAAATCCAGAACAACTATGGTCTAATGACATACTAAAAGGAGACCTAAAAAACTAGATCAACCAAACAAGTGAGTATATGCTGTATTTTATTTATTTTTTTAAATTTCAGGATAAAAAGTAGTTTTCATTATTTTCGTAGAGGTGGATAGATAAGAGGATGAGGAAAGGATTTAATCCATTTTAAAGCCCATATAGCCAACAATATGTTAGATATTCGGCTTTTTATGGACACCCATTTAACAATAATTTAGGGGAAGATTTCCTTGGAATCCAAATCCAGCATCTTATTCTTGAGAATAATTTTTTCATGAAAAAAAAAAAAAAAAAAAAAACAAGATTTTGGTGTGTGTGCGCGAAAATTCTAGGGGTCGAGGGAAAGGGAGCGAGGGATGGGTGTAACCACCCATCCTCCTCGAGATGAGCGCATCGCCATGGAGGAGCTCATCTCGAGGAGGATGGGTGGTTATACCCATCCCTCGCTCCCTAGAAGGGCTCGTGTGTGTGTGTGTGTGTGTGTGTGTGTGTGTGTGTGTGTGTGTGTGTGTGAGAATACCAAACTAAGGATGGTTTTAGGCCTCCAGGATCGAACTATGTTTTTTTTGTTTTGTTTTTCCCTCCTTTTCTATTTTTTATGTCAGAAATTCCAAAGTTCATATTCTCCTAGACTTGAAGTTTAAAATGTAGTTAACACAATAACAAATGGAATTTGTGCACATGAGCATATTTATTAGGATATTCAAATTGATCAAATTATCTTTAGTTAGTGTACTGAGCAAGTGTCTCAGTAAGGTACCAAAGCTCATATATAAAAAATTTCAGAATATTTTCAAAAGTATAATTTGCTAAAGCTATGTAGGAGATTATAAATTTTTTTTACTAATGTTTAAAGGCATGGTTGTCACACTCTTAAATTGGAAGTCGATACTGCAAAATGAATCTCGAGTACTGAATATTATGTCTGAAAAAAGAATTTGTTAGATTCGTATAAATGACATAAACCTTTAGTGAAGCTTTTATCGTGGTGATGATGTGAAGCTCTTAACTTGGCAATGGTGTCAAAAGAAGAAATTTAGGATGAATAAATTGTAGATTTGCAATGCCTACTTCCAATGTTTAGATGGCTTACTTGCATATAAGCATCGGAATTATGGTTCAATTGTCCATAAATATTGTTGAATAGCAGTGTTAGAGTTGAACCAGTAGGTTTGAGTCGTTTGATTGTTGAGATTGTTTTGATAACCTAAACGTAGTGACTACTCTACATCATTATTTTCTCTTTTTCACACCATTCTACTCTCCCATGCCATCTAAATAAACAAAAAACCAACATTTTTCACCTCCCCATTCAAATCGAAACTCCATTCCTTCCTCCTCCATTCGAATCTCTTCTATCTCCCACATTCAAATCTCTTGCAAAATCGAAACCCAAAATCGAACCCCAAATCGCAACCTCCCCAAAAAATTTCAAAAAAACAAAATAATCTCATGGAAACTTCAGAAATATTTTCAATCACAAAAACAAAGTAAATTTCAGAAAAATTTTCAGAAATCACAAAAAAAATATTGTTCGCCTGAGACAAAAACTTTCGTGTTTTGATGAGTTTGATAATCGATCTCAATTGAGGGTTTAAATTGGTCGAAAATTATCCTGTTTTGCGTTTTTTTCGTTTTGAGTTTGGGTTTATCTGTTAAGTTATGCATATTTATTGGTGGTATGAGTAAGTAAAAAAAAAAATTTTAAAACTCAATGGTGGTGTGAGAAAGAGGAAATGGTGGTGTGGAGTAGTTGCTGCCTAACCTAAACTCCCTAAAAAGAAAACAAAGTGAAGGAAAGGAAAGGGTTGTGCATAGCAAGGTCAGGCAAGGCGCACCCACCCAATAAAAATGCTTTTCAACTCAGAAAACCACTTCTCGAGTCTCTCTACTCTATTGGTATTGGTAGGTGTACTAATAGATCCTCCATGATTGGTTAATCTTTTTCAATCCCAAATTCCACCTGGAAAACCATGTTTCTCTACAAATTTTTTTTTTATAAGAATGATTTAGAAAAAAATTCTACAATCAGTTGACATCTATGAAGAACATTATTTTTCGATTTAATCTTTTTATTTTGTTGGTTTGAACTAATTTTCAATTTAAAATGAAAAAATGTCATTTGGCATCGTTCCATTCTTCATATTTCTTCAGCTTTTCTTCAGCTTTAAGCTGCTTGTGTTTGGTTTGAAAGAAAATAAAAGTACATTAGGCTGAAGAGAAAGAAGGAAATAGTTGAGAATTTTAGGTTGAAGATGAATAAATCATTTCACGGTGAAACGAATATATCAATATCCCCATTTGTATCTGAAAAGCATTTGAACATAAAAGCGTATCCAAATTTGATCCACAGTCCCAAAATTTGGAATAGTATGATACAGTTCGAACATCCATACCTCAGTTTTTGCTCGCACAATCCATACCTCAAGCTCAAATCATCGCACCATTTATCTTCAACTTCTCTCCCGTGTCAACAATAGCCCTAAACCTTTCAAGTTATTCCACATGTGGGCCAAAGATCCTAGGTGTCATCACATTATTGAATCATCCTGGACACCTAGACACCATCATCTCCTTGCTTACAATTTTCACCTTAAGACCAAAAGACTCAGCTACAAGCTCTCCAAATGGAATAAAACTGATTTTCGTAATATTTTCCAGTGCATCAATGAAACTAAATATGCACTTGACAAACTCCAGAACGAATCTCTTTCTGCGGATAATGTTTTGGCCATCTCTTCTTTGGAGAATCATCTCTCTGAATTCTACTTAAGAGAAGAATTGTTTCGGCGCAGCAGATCAAATCAATCCTGGGTATTGGATGGTAACAAAAATACCAAATTCTTCCACTTCTCATCTATGCTTCGTAGGAAAAAAAAACATCATCTTTTGACTGAAAGACGAAGCTAATACCTGGCATACAAATCAGAACTCTCTGGGTCGGATTCTCAATGGTTATTTTGATAATATTTTCAAATCTTCAAACCCAGAGCCTTGCCCTGATATTCTCTCCCTCTTCGAACCTGTCATCTCCTCGGCCGAGAATGAATTACTTCTTGCAACCCCCGAGGAAAAGGAGATTCGAGCCATCCTTTTTTATATGGGAAGCCATAAGGCTCCTAGTCCTGACGGGTTTCATGCCTTCTTTTTTCAACACTACTGGGACATTGTTAAATACGATGTGATTGAGGTTGTGCATAATTTTTTTGCCACTGGGGTGCTTGACCCAAATCTCAATAAAACCTTCATTGTCCTCATCCCCAAAGTTTCAAATCCTGAATGTTACTCCAGATAAGTTTTGCCCGATAGGCCTTTGTAATGTCATGTATAAAGTGATTTCCAAAATCTTGGCAAATCGGATGAAACTTTTCTGGATAACACCCATCTCGCCTAACCAGGGAGCTTTCCTCAAAGGTCGATCCATAGTCGACAATGTTAGCTTGGCCCATGAGACCTTCTTTCAAATGAATCATTGCAAAAGAAAGAAACAAGGTTGTATGACAATCAAAATAGACATGGCTAAAGCTTATGACAGAGTCAAGTGGTCTTTTCTCATTCATATCCTCCAATAATTGGGTTTTGCACAAGGTTTCATTAAGATGATTGAACAGTGCATTTCTTTTTCTTCTCTTCAAGTTCTTCTTAATGGAACCCCCTTCCCCCCATTAAACCTTCGCGTGGTCTCAGACAAGGGGATCTTCTATTCCCTTATTTGTTCATTCTATTGGCCGAAGCACTGACAAGACTGCTTAACCAGGCCGAAACCGAGGGTACAATCGAGGGCATCCAAATTAGAAGACACTCCCTTTCGATCAACCATTTGCTTTATGCTAACGATCTCACGATTTTCGGTCGAGCTTCTTTGGCTGAAGCTCACTCCATAAAAGATATTCTTCAGCACTATTGTGTTGCTTCGGGACAGCTAGATAATTTTGAAAAATTGTCAGTTTTATATAGCTCAAATGTGCACCAGTGCCATGCAAAAATGATCAACAAATTATGGAGTATCTCCCCACTCATCATCAAGAAGTATCTTGCCCAGTCATCATCAAGAAGTATCTTGCCCAGTCATCATCAAATTATGGAGTATCTCCCCACTCCCTATCAACTAGAATTATGAGACTTTTGCAAATCACACAGCTCCTTACTTCCTCAAGTTCATGCGTGATAGTGCTAAAGCACATCATTTACTCTATGACGAGATGCTCTCTCAATTCACAGCTAGGTTACACATCATTTGGCACACACGCAACAATTGTGTTTTTTGCAAAGCAAAATTCAGTATCCAATATCCACCAAGCACTCTCATCCTTCAAATGTACCTGGCAAATTTGGCAAAAACAATGGTTTACTTCTATCTCTACACCTGTTGACCATTTGGGAATCATGTCAGCTGAAAAACCAATCTCCCTGTATCACATCCTTGAAACAACATTGACTGCTACCAAGCTCCCCTCCCACCCTAGGACTAGGGGTGGGCACGGGACGGGATGGGACGAGATATACCCATCCCTATCCCATCCCGTTCATACGGGATCGGGACGGGACGGGATGGGAAAAACCTCATCCCGACCTCGTCCCATCCCAAACGGGTTCGGGACGGGACGGGACGGGATCAGCGTGCTATAATCTGAAAGTCTTGAGCCTGGAAGCCTGGAACAGTCTTGAGTCTGCTGTAAGGCAAATCCTGTTAAGTAATTCAATGTTGGAAATTAAGAACGATGGAATTTTCTACATGTCTATATGCTACTATAGACAATTAAAATATTTTGTTGAATGAGTTTCCAGTATTCAGTGAACGTGAATTTATGATTCAGCTAGATGCTTCATTTTTGCAGTTTTCTATGTCAGTGATCTTTGTAATGATCCCAATTTTTTTTTGTGTCTGGTTTTGATAATTTGTACTTGTGGCTTTCCTCGCAACTTGAGCTTTTAACAAGAAATGGGTATTGGCACACTAACAGAAAATAGTGTTCAATGAAATGTACAGAAATGGGTATTGGCACACTAACTATGAAATGGGTATTGGCACACTAACAAGCTTTTAACAAGAAATGGGTATTGCCACACTAACTATGAAATAAAAATATTAATAATTAATATTAATTAATTAGTTCGGGACGGGACGGGATTGGCGGGATTGAAAATCTTCATCCCATCCCATCCCATTCTAGATCGGGACGGGACGGGATCGGGATGAAATTATTCAATCCCATTAAGACCCGAAAAAATCGGGACGGGACGGGATCGGGACGGGAACGGGATCGCGGGATGGGATGCCCACCCCTACCTAGGACCACACTGTATCCTACCTATGGCCCTAATACCGAGTTGATCACTACTAGGTTAGAGCTGATTCATACTCAAATCCAAACTATTAGACATCACCGTCTCAATGCCCATACCCCTTACCCATCACCTTGGATCCCGATACAATCTTGGTCACTTATGATGCCAGTTCCTTGCCTCTTCTCAACAAGGCGCAATCGGCGTTTTTGCGGACATCCTTTCGGGTGAAGTTCTTGCACGAGTAGTTTGTCCCATTATAGGGAAAGTTCTCGATAGTACAATGGCAGAATGCTATGCAGCGGAGACAACACTTCTACTTATACAAGCATGACATTGGCGAACAGGGATCATGATGGGAGATTCAGGGACGTTTGTTTCGATTTTGCATGATGCTCACAGGATCGAACAAACGACCTTTTGCTGAACATGGCAACCTCTCATCAATAGCATTAGGCGATTGCTTGCTACTCATAGTTTATGGTTTTGTAAGTATATTAATGGAGAACTCAATTATGAGGCTCACAATCTAGCCAACATGGCAGGACAACAGAATTGTACGCTTAATTTAATTATGTAGTATGCTTTAAAAAAAATTCAAAATTTGGCTATGCGAAGGAGAATTGGAAATTGCACTCTTTCATCGAAACAAATACATGATAATAGATTATATATTTATGTCATTGATATACGGAAGATGAGAGAATACATGAAAGTGGAAATGATGAAAACATAATGAAACAAGATATGGAATGTGAGACTAGAAGCGAAAATTCTAGGGGTCGAGGGAGGGAACGAGGGATGGGTGGAAGCCACCCATCCGCTTCGAGATGAGCGCCATCGCGCATCTCAAATCCGATGCGCTCATCTTGAGACGGATGGGTGGTTACCACCCCTCCCTCGCCCCTTTCCCTCGACCCCTAGCAAAGCTCGACTAGAAGATATGGGTTTTCATACTCATATACCATGGAAAAGAAAAAGAAAAAAAAAAGAATCTTTGAGTCAGCCACTTACTTCTTCACAATGTTAATTTTCCGCAAAATGCAAGTGTTATTGCCATGAACAACTAAAGAAAAAATAGTTATGTTGATCACTTGATCCTGCACTCCAGCATCAATAGATCGTGTCTAGTTTTGCGGACAAATATCCTTCATCTGTTTCTAATCAATTTTGTCTAAGAGGGACACCGGTGCAATCTATTCCAGCACCGATGAATATGGTTTCAAGAGTAAAAGTTGACAGACGTAACCAAAACTAAAAGTGGCAGTGAGACAATGGCATTATTATATAGTTATTGCCAGCAAGGTTTTAATGAATTGGAGAAATTTGAATTTTTGATACCATGGCCACAAGTCTTTATCAACTCATGCAGCAAGGATCAGATCTGAGCACTTGAAATGAACAAAATAAGTTTAATAACATGTAGTTTACATGGAGGATATAAACTTTTGGGAGTGCCAAGTATAGGATTGGACACTTACTGGGACATAGAAGCATTGAGGGAGACATAAAAACGGTTTCGGATTTGGGATTTTTTTTGAGGACGAGTTGAACTTTTTGTAGTGATAGAGTGTGGGTTGGAAGTTTCATTTCAATTTGACAACTTGAGGGGAAGGAAGGAACAAAATAATAGCATCAATCTCATCACTTGAAACCTACTAGTCTCTACCATTATACCATGAAAATTAATATATTGTATTTGTATTATCTTATATATCAACTTTATTCTTGAAATTTAGCTTCCAATTCATTCACATCTTTAATCAATTTTTAAACATAGGGTTTAATCAAATTTTGTAGAGATGATTACAACAAGCTTTGGTTGGTTAGACTAGTGGTAAATGGTATTATAGGGTTTAACCGTGCCACGAATCCATAAAAACCAGGCTTGCCCTAATAAGAAGTTTAAATGTTTGGTAGTTGAATTAATATTCAAGTATGGAAGTTAATAGACTCCCAATCTATGATAGTGGATTGTGTATAATGAAGCCAAATAACCTATTAGATAATTTTTTAAAGCTCTTCGCTAGTGAAACTACTTTCCTCTTGGGAGTGTAATTGGTTTAGGGTTTTAATACATCAAATGGCTTTTCTGGGTGGGCATATAAATAATTTGTTATCCTCGTGATAATGGGAATCAAGCTGGTCAAATAACTCGCGGTTGTGTGCTTATGGGGAATAATAGCAATTTACATATAATCAATCATCTTTAACATTAACCATGAAATTACCAATACTACCCCACTTCATAGTGTATAAAAAGGGGTGATATAGTAAATCCCCTACATCCCCACATAAGAAGCAATAGTACTTAGAACTTCCCCTTTAGAAAGGCATATTTTCTCCAAATATTATTGTGAAATAGATTTGGTCCCACTCCCACTCCCACTCCCACCAACTTTAAAAATTACAACCTTTTCAAATGTTCATGAGAACATGTTGGCCGGGAGGAAGAGTGATCGATCAAAATCCGGTGACACTTGAGTCAATTCTCAGGTGAACCAATTGAGGCACACCCCATACCTTATACGTACTAGTGGGTAGTAGCACAAGAGGATAATATTAGGGTAAAAGGATATTACAGTATGTCCTGTCGAGCATAAGTGCCTAGTTCTCCTTTTTTCATCCATAAATAACTTCACCATGGCCTTCATTGAAACACACTCACAAAGCTTGCACACACTTACTATCTAAAAAAGCTCTGCAAATTAAGAGTTTAAGATGGTGAAGTTCTCTAAGCAGTTTGAGGGCCAGCTTGTACCTGAATGGAAGGATGCCTTTGTTGATTATTGGCACCTTAAAAAGGACCTCAAGAAAATTCATCTTCTTAGTAATAATAGTGCACTCATCAAGCAACAACATGGCTCTTCCTTGTCTGAGAAATTCTTCCATCCTATCAAGAAGTTCTCCTTATTTGGTAATCATAAAGACCATGAAGTCATCCAAGTAATCTCTCTTTCCCTCTCTCTCAACGTAAACATGAATGCTTATTAGAGATTGTTTTCAATGTACTATAACTTAATTTGGCGTTTTTCAGGTTCATAAAAAGCTTGCCTCCTCTGCTAGTAAGGGGGACTTATACGAGACCGAATTACTGGATCAATTTGCAGACACTGATGCAGCTAAAGAGTTCTTTGCTCAGTTGGATCTTCAGCTTAACAAAGTGAACCAGTTCTACAAAACAAAGGAAGTGGAGTTTATGCAGAGAGGGGAGTCAATGAAGAAACAAATGGAGATTCTCATTGAGCTTAAGACCGCTCTTAAGCAACAACGCCAACAAAGTGTTGCATCTCAAGACTCAAAAGAGGATGCTTCCATTTCTTGCCAAATATCATGTGGTATGTATGATATTCAATTTTCTTGAGTTCTGCCTTACTAGGATGAAAACTTACATTATAGTAAATGAGATTGTTATGTTACTAATTGTGTCCTGTTTTTCTGTTTTCTTGGCAGAAGAAGAGTCCATTAGGGAGTCAATAGACCAAGAACAGCTACAAGACAACTCGCCATGTGACATTGAGGTGAATAATGGGCAGTTACTGGAGTCGCAAAAATCAAAGGAGATAGGAACGTCAAAGAGAATAAAGAGAGAGGAAGGAAAGATGAAGACCAATTCCGGTCGTTTATTCAATTGCCAAGGAAAGAATGTGAAGATGAACATCCCCCTCACTACACCCATTCGAACACTCTCTGCAATCACTTACTTAGTCCGGGAAGATTTAGTCCAACAATCGAAGAAATGTGGTCCTGATGGAAGTAAGCTACACATCAACAAAACAAAGCTACACCATGCTGAAAAGATGATCAAGGGAGCTCTCATTGAGCTCTATAAAGGGTTGGGTTACCTCAAGACATATAGGTACAATATAATCACACGCAGGCTGAAACCACCTAATGAAATTGATGTCCAAGGGTTATATACTAATTAATGTTCTGGTATGATGTTACAGGAACTTGAACTTGCTTGCTTTTGTAAAGATATTGAAGAAATTTGACAAAGTAGGTGATGGGGTAATTCAGAAATTCTCTTGGAAACTTGTTCTTGGGTTACATAAAAATTCAAAAAACTAAGATCTCTTTGGATCCCTCAGGTTACTGAAAAACAAGTTCTGCCAATATATTTGAAAGTGGTAGAGAGCTCATACTTCAATAGCTCTGATAAGGTAAAAATACCTTCCCTTCCAACAGTGATATTTTATGTCCGTTCTCATTTCTTTGCATTTGTGTTTTGTCTACAAGACATATCTATCACCAATAAGCATCACATAATGCTCTCCAATTCATGATTGGAGGATCTTATATGTGGGGTGCAAATAAAGAACACCTTGATTTTTGATGACATATTGTTCCCCATGTCCAACAGTTTGATGGTCTCAGATTGATGTATTTTACATGAAGTAACTTTATATTGAAATATCAAGTACTATTGCCATCTCCTAATTAGTGCTTTAATGACAGGTTGTCAAGCTAGCAGATGAAGTTGAGGAGCTGTTTGTGAAAAACTTTGTTGAAGATGATAAAAGGAAGGCAATGAAGTACCTTAAACCACGTCAGCGTAAAGAATCCCACGCCGTAACATTTTTCATTGGTGATTATCTTTGCCCCAAATCTGACTAAATTGAGTTTTCATTTGCCATTGTAGCTACTTCAATTCATAAGATTTGATTGGTGCCAATGGCATGACAGCTCAACGATTAGAGCTTGGCGGATGGTACCACTAGGTCATGGGTTCAAACCCAGCATGCGACATATTTAGTGGGTTCTGGGATCCTATAAAAACCCTGCTTGCCTTTAAAAAAAAAAAAATTGATTGGTTCAAAAAGAACAAAAGACTCCAATAGGGAACACCATTTTAGTGGGATTATAAAGCCAGAAAGCCAATGTAGGCTGTAGCCCATTAACATGCTAGGTCCAGCCTTGTCTCCAACATGAGTTTTGAACCTTAAAGCTTACTACTTACTAGACAAAGCAAATTAGCATGAAAGGTGCTCAGGTTGTAGAACCTAGAGCACTATTTAGCTGTTCCTCTTTTATAGTACTGATTTCGCTCACAAAGTTGTTTCTCATAGTCTGAAATGACTCAAGTAGTATGGTTATTTTATCTGCAGGGCTCTTCACGGGATGTTTCATCGCACTCTTTGCGGGATATGTCATCATGGCACACATTACAGGAATGTACACTCAGCGGTCGGATACTGTATACATGGAAACCGTCTACCCTGTATTTAGGTTAGTACACCTAAATGCCATTAATCTTTATTGGGCACTATAAATTGATAATGTTATCTTACACTACATGAATTCTATTTTGCAGCATGTTTAGCCTACTATTCCTGCACTTCTTTCTGTATGGGTGCAACATATTTATGTGGCGGAAAGCTCGTATAAATTATAGCTTTATCTTTGAGCTGGCCCAAACAAAGGAACTTAAGTACCAAGACGTGTTCTTGATATGCACCACATCTATGACGGCAGTGGTTGGGATCATGTTTGTCCACTTGTATCTTGTTGCAAAAGGGCATTCATCAACTCAAATTCAAGCAATTCCTGGGCTTCTGTTACTGGTAACTTTTCAATCTTATAACCCTGGCCAGTATCTTATGGATAATTTTCCCAATTTATTTCAGAGTTTCACATAATGTGGTTAATACGGCATAATGCTTTTAGCCTTTTACTTATTTTGACATGAGAACTAAAATTTCAGCTTTGGTCGTTTTGCAGCTCTTCTTACTTTTGCTCATATGCCCTTTCAATATCATCTATCGCTCTAGCCGCTACCGCATCCTTGGGGTTCTGAGAAATATTGTATTGGCGCCCCTCTACAAGGTTGTCATGCTTGATTTCTTCATGGCTGACCAGCTATGTAGTCAGGTAATTAAGCTCATTTGCTTTACTAATGCATACACTCCGTGTGATGTTTCATTAGAAGCAAAACTCTTGTATTTATTGTTTATCTATTAATTTACCTTTAACTGTTGATAATAGGTTCCAATGCTAAGAAGCCTAGAGTACGTAACATGTTATTACATAACGGGGAGCTACAAGACTCAAGACTATGGTTACTGCGTGAGCAGACATTATAGAGATCTTGCTTATGCTGTTTCCTTTCTGCCGTATTACTGGAGAGCAATGCAGGTATGCCCATGATTTTATCTCGTATCCGCTTCAATTATTACTCTGACACTATGAAAGAGAAGTGGTTGTATTTCCTAATGGGATTTTGTGCTTAACCTTGGGTGCAGTGTGCAAGGAGGTGGTTTGACGAAGGAGAAACAAGCCACCTAATAAACTTAGGAAAGTACGTTTCTGCAATGCTAGCTGCCGGTGCTAAAGTTGCATATGAAAAAGAGCCAAACATGGGATGGCTATCACTAGTTGTTGTCATATCAAGTACTGCAACTGTGTATCAATTGTACTGGGATTTTGTTAAGGACTGGGGATTGCTCCAGTTCCACTCAAAAAACCCCTGGCTAAGGAATGAATTAATGCTCCGACGAAAGATCATTTACTACTTTTCGATGGTAATTTTTGTATATTCACCTCATGCCTCGTTGATCATCTTACCATAGAATTGCTACCTTTTAATTACATACGCTTGCCAAAGGTTTCAATGCAAAATTCAAACATTTTCACATCTACAAGAGCCCTTCTAGGGAGCGACCACCCATCCCTCGCCCCTTTCCCTCGTTCCCTCCATCGATCCCTAGAATTTTCGCATCTACAAACATTTATATCATTGTTTCAAAACAGTTTTAACTCTTTTGTCATAGACTCTAAAATCCTAATGTGCGAACACGCGCTCATGCACTAGTACTTTTAGCAAGAATATTCTTAAGAATATAAGTTTAAGTTAACCCTTGGGTATTGGTAATTTGCAGGGACTGAACCTTATTCTGAGGCTTGCTTGGTTGCAAACTGTCCTCCACTACAATTTCGGAAGTGTGGATTATAGAGTAACTGGATTCTTTTTAGCTGCCCTTGAAGTGATCCGACGTGGGCAATGGAATTTCTACAGGTAAAATAAATCCAGCTTTCCCTATCACGAAACTCTGTTAACTAAAATCGAACAATACATGAAATGTGTGTTTTGTTTTCCCACTTGCTTTACTAACAAACTAAAGTTGTTCAAATTGTCCAGATTAGAGAATGAGCATCTGAACAATGCTGGAAAATTCAGGGCTGTGAAGACTGTACCACTGCCTTTTCATGAAGTGGACGAAGAGGATTGATGAAATGCCCTTCACCATTGGTTTGCTTATACAACCACATATTGGGGGATTGGATTTTCTTACAAAGGAACCTAATTGCCCTTGTACAAGTTGATGTAACAAGATGTCTGCAAATTGTTCATTGTTGTAGTTTTAAATGGGATCTCAACTGATTTATACATGTATACCACAATTCCTTCCAACAATTATAGGGGATCAATCATTGTTAATGCATTAATACCTTGTTAATGGTGTTTCCTCTTTTAATTCCCTCTCGACTACATTTTTGGATGACTTCGGGAATTATCAGTATTGGTTTAGGCCTACTAAACCCAGAATCTTAGGACTCAATGCAACAAAAAACGATGGTAAGCAACCTAAAAAAAAAAACTCAAACTTGCCCACCTCCATGGAATGGACCACAATCCACAGCTCACTGTGAATATTAGAGAAAAAGTGACAATCTTGCTCGACCCATCACATGTAGACGCCTCGTTTATCCTGGACATAAAACTGGCTTTGCTTGGTCGTACCACTACACGTATTGGGATGAGAATACCACTTATAGGATGGGACCAAGGTTGAAGCTGCATAACCTTGAAGAACTCTGGCACCATCTAAATCAGTAAACAGCCATTCACTCTAAAGCTAAGACTAGAATTGAAAAAAAAAAAAAAAAAAATCAAGTAAATTATGAATATTGAAGCGAGCATAACTCTCAATATCAAACCATCGAAAACACTCCCTGTAGAAGAAAGTGTTTAATCTTTGTTTGATGTCTGCCGATTCTCCAATTCCATTTTGACAAAAGATTAATAACAAGTTCAAGTGTTAAGTCCATTGTTCTGATTAAACCTATCCAAAATTTATAGGCAAATGGTTGAATGCTTACCCTCAAGAAAATGATATAGTGATGCAACTAAACCAACAAGTATGATATGCATGAAAATTCAAGATGAAAAAAGAAAAAAAAAATTTTAATAGCCTCCGACCTTCTGACACCACCATTTGGTCCATTTTTGTTGAAAGACACCACCATCCCCTACTTTCTAAAGGACACCACCACCTTTCTATTGGACACCACGATCTACTGAAGGACACCACCAATATAAACCAAAAATCTTATTTTCTCTCCCTCCTCTCACCCTGTCTTCTCTCTCAGGAACAACACCACCCCACCATCGGCCACACTGCTTCGCCCGCCCACACCTCTTTTCTCCTATCTGATTCCCCGCCCCCTCTCTCCCTCTGATTCACCAGCCACACAATTCAACCTCCAATTTGAAACCCAAATTGCTTGTCTTCCTCAATCCCACCTCCAACAAACCAACACCATAATCACCACCTCTTCACCCTCTCTCTCTCTTCCTTCGTTTCTCTTTGTTCTACCGACTTCCTCTCTCTCGATCTCTCTTACTCCCCAAACACCAACTTCTATTCTCGCCCCTGTAAATGGATAAATGCTTGAGGTGGGCGTTGATGAATGCTTTGGTGATGGATGTGATGATTGGGTTCGAAAAAAGTAAGATGCTTGAGGTGGTGGGAGTGATGTTGTTGTTGAGGAAGATGGTATGCGATATGAGGTTGTGTTATGATTGTTCAAGGAGGTTGGGTTCAAATCAGAGGGTGATGAGGATGATGGGCTGCTACAATTAAGTGTTTGATGGGGAGATGATCATGGGTTGCTTCAATTCCTCTTTTTCCTGACATTTCTCTGAGTGCTTCTAGGGAGCCCGGGTCTACTGCTTGAGTTTGCAGCCTGGGTGGAATTTTTACATTTTTGCCCCTGCCTTTTTAACTACTCTTTTAATATAACAATAACAAAGGAGGGGCAAAAGGATAATTTCCCCCCCAGGCTGCAAACCTAGGCTCCCTAGAATTATACCTTTTCTCTTCCTCTTTTTTTTTCCTTCCTTTGCCCTCGCACAAGCCTTCCATCCTCGCGGAGGCCTTTGCAAGGGCAAAAAAGTTTGACTCTAGCACAGGCATCTATGAGTGGAGAACTCGTTCCCGAAGATTCCTCCACGAGGATGGATTCTCTACTTGCAGATGTCTGTGTGAGGGTCAATTTTTTTTGCCCTCGCACAGGCATGTGTGAGGGGAAAAGGAGGAAAAAAAATAGAGAATAAGAGGAAGAGAAAAGAATGCGGGGGCATGGATGGGTGGTGCGGCCGATGGCAGGGTAGGGGTTGTTCCCGAGAAAAGAGGAAAAATGAATAAAAGAAAATAGGAAGAGAGTAGAAGAATAAACAAAAGAGAAGAGCAAGAAAGGTGTAGCTAGGTACTAGCGATGGCGGGGTGAGGTGGTGTTATTGTTCGTGATGGATAATAGAGGAGAAGAGAGGTGATGGTAGTATTTTTTAGCACATCCAAAAAATTTGGATGGTGATGTCCTTCAGCAGATGTGGTGTTGTCAAAAAGTCGGAGCCAATTGAATGTGGTTGAAGATGGCTTATTGTGGTTATTATAACTAAAAAAAATATTTTGATTGAGAAGTCTAATCCATAAATTTCCATCTACCTAAAAAATATTTTAACAAAAAAATATAAAACTTACTAATGGGGTTTCTTAATCTATGAGGTTGTCGGTATGGCTAGAGATTTCAAAAAAGCCAACTATTTTGAAAGTGATGTTGTCAGGGCTATCAATGGATTGGATTCGAGTCAGATTGTTAGAAATTCAAATCCAAATCTAATTCGAAAAATTATCCAATATTGCAATCCAAAAACCCTTTAATATACTTTAATCCGAAATCCACCTGAATTGAATCCAATCCGAAGCAACTTAAGTTTATAATTTTTAAATTACAATAAAAAACTCTATTAAGTTAAAATTTTCCTTTATAATAAACTAAAAATAAAGAATTGAAATGATCAAAGCCCCCATTTTCTAAGTAATACATGCAATATTTAAAATATTTATTACTTTTATAATACTTATACAATTTAGATTAATAGATTGGATTTATCCATTCTAAATCCAATCCAATAAGAATTTCAAATTTTGAAATCCAAATCCGAGAAAATGAAATCCAATTCCCATTTTTTGGATCGGATTGGATGGGTTTTAGGATAAAACCTAGTCATTTTTTTTGGTTGAACGGTATCTACCAAAATAAATCTTACAACAAACAATTTCTAGCTTTGGTGGTTTTCCTTTAAAATCAAACAAAACTTTAGGGTCATTTTCGATTAGGGTTGTAGTTTACATTTAGGGTCTCTTTGATAGCCTGGAAATTTTGGTTGGAAAATTATATTTCAGGTAAAATTTCATTTTCCGATGTTTGATTAGGCAAATAAGTAGGAAAACAATTTTTTCAATTCCTCTTAAGAAAACGGTTTTCTAGGTAAGTAGGGAAAATATATATTAAAAAAAAAAAAGGTTATTAGAAAAAACTCTCAAGCTCTTATATATACAACAGAACCTAATTCAAGACTAAGAGGGTGTTTGTTTTTGCTTGTGAATAAAGTCAAAAGTTTTAATAAAAAGTGGGACACCTTGTTTAGAGTGTTTGTTTTTATTTCTGATCAGAAGTTCAACTTCTTATTGGAGTAAACAACAAGGAGGTGATGACCACTTAGCACTGAGTGCTGACTCAAAAATTATTCCAACGGTAACTTTAGTATGATTTTGTAATAACAATTGTTGCCCCCATCTTCTTAAAAACAAGTAGGGCTAAATTTTGACGGCACACATTCATTATTTTCATTAAATATTGTCGTTCTACCTTCAGAATGACTTTTCAACCATAAGAAATTTATCTCGTTTCTATCCTTCATCTTTGTTTTTTTTATCTGTATTTTCCAAACTTTTCTTCATCTCTCAAACTCTCCCTCTCATGTATATTTTCAAGTTTTTATTATGTAGCATATAGTTTTGAATACTTTGACAAATTGATCAACACCGTATAATGTCGATTTTTCAACCCACCATCTCTCCATTTTTGTATGTGTCTCCTCAGCGGTGCAAAACTGTTAAACAGTTCTCATTCAACACGTAAAAACAAACACCTATTAATTTTACAACTTCTAATTAGCAACCCATTCAGAAGCTCGTTTAGTTAGAAGTTAGCTTCTAAGCACTTATAAAAAACACCATCTAAGTTTGTCACAAACAAAATTACCAATATACCCATGACAAAATTATTTTTTAGATGTAATCAAATGCTAGAAAATCATTTTCCTAAAGTAAGTTTTCCTTTCTTTTCCTATAAAACAATTTTCTAGCTATGAATATGATTTCAGATTTGAAAAAGGTAAAATTTCAATAGCCTGATTCCTTAATAAGATTAACCTGGGATCCATTGCTAAGCCCAATTGACTGGACTGACCCATGACCGAGCAGACCTGTCTGACCCAGATCCAGACCCTGACCCTTCCACTTTGCTTGCTTAAAGTTGCCCTAGCCAAGTTTTTTCCTACTCTCTCAATCTGCTCTGAAGCATTTAACAACTCCGCCACTGAACTCAGTTCGCAGACACACAGAGGAGAAAAAATGGTGAGACCATTTGGTGTGAAAGTGAAGAAGGGGAAGAAGAGAGCCAAGAGAGAAGAGGCTCCCGATGAAGTTGAAGAAGAAGAAGAAGAAGAAGAAGTTGCAGTTGCAAAGAAAGAAGAAGAAGAAGAAGAAGAAGAAGAAGAAAAAGGAGCAGGAGAGGAGGAATCCCAACTTGAATTACACTCCATTCCAATTATGCCCACTGTTCATTCTTCTAAATCAAAGTCCGGTGTCATCTTCGTCCTCGAAAGGGCTTCTTTGGAAGTCGGTAAGGTCGGAAAGGTAAACACTTTTTTTCCATCCACTCTCTCTGTTTCTGTTGTCTGTATGTTAAAGAAAGGACGATTCTCTTTTTAATTGAATTGAAATTGTTGTGAAATTTCCTCCTTTCTAGATATTTCTGTTCAATGCTTCCTTGTCTCTCTTTCTCTCTCTCTATCAGACTTACCAACTTCTCAACTCAGACGAGCATTCCAATTTTCTTCGCAGAAATGGTCGCAATCCTGCCGATTACAGACCTGACATTGCTCACCAGGTACTTTCAGTTTCATCATCTATGTTAAAAACTTATTCAATGATGAGAGTTGATATTCTAAAATATTTCGGCCATAGTGGAGAACTACTAAGGAAACAGTGGTTCAATGGTCGTAAATATTGTATTTACCATTTCATAGTCTTGCTTCTTCTATTCTTAGGGTTCTATATCTTTTACAAATAGGATTGATGCCAAACAGTTTATTATTGAACAAGTAAAATTTCACCTCTTCTTATAAAGAAAGAGTTTATTTAATACTACAATGGCTTATCTCATACATTTTTAGTATTTGCAAATTTTTTCCAGAGTGTCACATATGTCCATGTTATTAATCAAGGATGATTATAATACTTTCAGGCTCTGCTTGCTATATTGGACAGCCCACTTAACAAGGCTGGTAGATTACGGGCTGTTTATGTTAAGACTGAGAAGGGGGTGCTTTTTGAAGTCAGTCCACATTGTCGTATGCCCAGAACATTCAAGAGGTTTTGTGGTGTCATGTGTAAGTTAATTTGATTCATCTGTATTTCATTTTATTTAGGGATCGAGTTTGCTTTAAAGAAAAAACTTTAGGATGTGTTTGATTTTGCCATGGAAAATTACAAACGAGGAGATGGGAAAAAATTTCCCCCAGGTTTTGCAAATGCTTTCACCATTTGCCAAACTACACCCGTAATGAATAATAATGAGAAAATGAGAGACAATAGGGGGAGTTTTTAGTTTTTTCTCAGATTCAATGATTCATGCAAAAAACAAAGATAAACATGATTGGGGGAGGCGAGGAAGATTTCACCATGGTTATCTTCAATTCAAATACTCAGAATATTTCTTTTTCTATTTTTCCCCATTGTTCAAATCTGTAACTTCAGTATCCGAATTAGTTCGATTTAGTTTATATCTGCTAGAAGTATAGGAGTACCCTATAGAACAAGTAAAGATTTTCAACATTAATACATGACTTAAATAACCCATGTACAAGTAATTTTTTCGAAGTTTTCTGAATTTACTTCGAACTTGTTTCATTATGGAAAACTAGCTCTTTCTAAATGCCATGACTCCTTGTTTTAAAGTCATTTCTTCCTTGTAACTCGTTTCACTTTGTGTTCACCATTATACACATCATTATTATTATTAATAGATATTGATACATTAGGGAGAAAAATGCAGTTTGATGCCCATTTAGTATCCCCTTAGTTTTCATTGCAAATTGAGTTTTTTTGAAATTACGAAAAGAAAAATGGCGAAAGAAAAAATTATATTTTTTGAGGTATTTTCTTAAATTTCGGGATTTTTTTGGTAAATTTTGGGTTTTTTTTCGTAAAAATACAAAAACCAACTCCTAAAAATTACATTTTTTTGAGGATTTTTTTCGAAAATTTTCAGAAATTTTCGTAAATTTCTTTATTCTAATTATTTGTTTCTTTTTGAAACCACCACCCAATTTCCTAATTATCACTTATACTACTTATATATTGATTTTTTAAACTACTCATTGATTTTCTAATTATAGGTATTGTGGTTTCATTTAATGTGTTTAATACATTTATTTACTTGCATATTATTTTTCTTACATATTTAATATACCCTTGAAATTCATTATATATTTCATGTATCATCGAAATTTTTACGTTTTTTCTTTACATACCGAAATTCTCAAAGTATTTCTTAAAATCAGGAGACCGAAATTAACTCAAAAAACGAAATCACAATCCTTGCACATGACTAAATGAATACGATATCATCTGAGCGCCATTTGAGCTAAAGTTTGAGAAAAATTAAGGACGAATATATAAATGTACAAAGATTTAGCTCATTTCTACATGCGTGACCCGAGATGCCATTTAAAAAAATATGAAAAAGCGGATTTCTTAATCTTAATCACGAAGCGAGTGAGGACCCACCTTGGGAGCGACATAGACTTGCCGGAGGCGCCCATTGTCCAAGGCCACTCGATAGGTGGTCCTTAAACACCTACAAAGATCGTTTATCAAGATGTTCAATGGCATGGACCTAAACACGTATCTCGAGGAACCTTGTTGAAATGGGGCAAAATTTTTTAGATGTTTCTAGTATTAATCCATATTTTTTTTGTGGAAATTTTAGCACAAATGAATTAAAAAACAATTTTAATAATATCCTTAATTCTAAACAATAACTTAGTGGGTCCTTGTGGGTCTATGGAAACCATTTTTTGTTCCAAAAGTACCAATGCCACTATTAGTAATTTTTATTAATTTGTTTTTCTTTTTTTATGGTGGGGGTGAGAAGACCCTGACTTTGTTTTTCTTGTTTACTTTTTAAATCATTGCAGTGCAGCTACTCCAAAAGCTCAGTGTGACTGCCAACGGCAAGGGTGAAAAGCTTTTGCGTACGATTAAGTGCCCAGTAACTCGGCATTTACCTGTCAACTCCCGTAAAATAGGTGAGTGCTTGGTAATATTGCAAATGCTTTATGTTGGGTATTACAGATGTTATTAATTGGCTTTGGGGTATTTCAGGTCTTTCTTTTAGTTCAGAAAAGTTGGTCAAATTAAAGGATTATGTTGCTGCTGCCAGCGATGACGAGGACCTTGTTTTTGTGGTACGTAAAAGCCCGTGCTAGGCATTGTATTTTATGGAGTTTAATATTTAATGACTTTGATTGAAGTAAACATATTCACTAATATGCACTTTCAGGTTGGTGCCATGGCTCATGGGAAGATTGATAAGGACTATACAGATGATTTTATATCAGGTAAATGTTTTCGTTGTCGTCTTGTCGATATTGATAATTTTGTGTTCTATTCATAAACTCATCATCATCATCATCAAAGCCCATTCCCGAGATTTTCGGGGTCGGCTATGACAAGCGCTGGGAGGGGGGAGGGGGGTTCTCGTGTACGAGTCTCTGACACAACATGAATACATGTGAAAATTGATTCTTTATATAATAAGTTCTAGTATTCTATATTAAAAAATAGAATAACTAATTGAACAATCAAATCTTCTCTTTTTAAATTCACCGTGTCTCGTGTCTCTTCACACATGTACCTGTAACTAAGCTACCTAGCCAATTGCTTGGCTGTTATATTCATTGTAGAAGGAAATTGGAATTTGTTCATTTTGTCCTAAAGTTAGGGCTTGCGAAAGTCATCTATTATCACATTTTATTCGGAACTTACCAACATAATTAGAAAAAGCTAGTTTGATTTGGTTTATTTTATTCTGTTAAAAGGCACAACTTGTATTTAATAGAAGAATCAAATGCTAACTAGTAACAATAGTACATGTAAGTAGGTGTAGGTATAAAAAGTTTTTAAATGTATGGGTTCAATGTTAAGGTCCAAAGGAAGGTTGTTGTCACAGCCATTACTGCCATGTACTTCTCTATACCTATCACCTGTTCTACTTCCACTGAGGCACTTTTCATGGTATTTGTCTTCTTGGCTGGCATCAGATCTCCAATTCTGTGCCCCCTTTAAGCCTACTCTAATTTTGTCCTTGACAAGACTAGATCTTATGTCATCTTTCCCGACCTCCAAAGAATTACTCACCTCCCTCGTGCCATCAGAAGCTAAAACTTCTCCCACTGAACCGAGATTGATCATTTCAATGATCAGACATTGACCACTATTGCTTCCTTCCCCAGCACGACTGTTTTCTCTTCAACTAGAGTTGTCTCCACTACCACTCTGTATTGGGTTGCTATTGGAATAATCATGAACCCTTTCCATAAACCTTCTTGTGCATAGCCTCCACCCATCTATTTGCTTCATCTTTCAATCCCTACAAAATCCAACAACTATATTTATTTGCTTCATCTTTCAATCCCTACAAAATCCAACAACTATATTCATCCATAGGGACAACTATGATTGGGGATTCCAGCTAAAACATTACCCCAAGATGATCAAACTCCCAAGTCCATCTACTAACTGAAAACGCAAGGCTTATAACTGTTGTTCTTGTAAGATCCCATTGCCACAGATCGCAGGTTGAGAGATCATCATAATTCTTGGTTGATTATCAAACCTTGAAGCTCCTCGTCCTTCTAATGCCTGAGAGAGGCTTCATCATCCTTGTTCACTGCATACTAACTTTGATGGATGAATTAGAAGACTGGACAAACTGAATTCAAAACATTTTGTCGAAGCATTTCTGTAGAAATAATGCCAATTTGAAATGTATATAGCCCCAATATGAGATGTATGTCTGGGCGTCTCCCCATCACAACCTTTGCACTTTGAATTTCACCTATTTTGGAAATCAGAATCATTTCTCTGAGTGCACGTTCGGGAATCTACTCCAACCTGTAGCGCCATGGCCACAAGAAATGCATGCTTGCTTTGCTGCTCCATTTGACATAGCCACGAGTCTGCAATAAACTCTCCACTATTATTGTCAACTCTCCACTATTATTGTCTCTTTGCTCCACTATCACCCAATGTGAGCCATTAGGGCCTAAATATAAAATTGTTTGGAAATATTATTGTCTCTTTGATTTAGTTTGTTTTTCTTTATTTTTCGATTCGGTTGATTTGAACCACCCATATGCTATTGGGTTTTTTTTAATGGCCTAAAATAAATAGCTTATTTAGGATCAGTCCAGGATACCTGGACTAGCGGTCAACATCCATTGACCATTGGTTTTCATATTTTGATGACTAAAATACCCCAAAATTGATCCAAGGGTTCAGATTAAATTTTAGCCTTGAACTACTAATAATTAGTATCTCGAGGCAATTGGTGGTTAATATTGTATCGAAATAAAATATGCATCTCGAGACACATCATAGGATCTATAAAACAAAAATAAGTCATTAAAAATCATTTTAAGGGGGGGGAGGTAAGCTAGTCCAATAGTTATTAAAATTTTAAAAATAACCACACACTAATCTTCTCCTAAATAACCACACACTAATCTTCTCCTACTCAACTTGCAATGCCACCGCCCCCATGCCCTTGTCACCGCCCTGCGACCTATGTTATTAATGCGATGAAAAATCGGCGATTAATCGTAATCCGATATTTGACCAAACCGAATGGGGTGAAATCGGTTGGGGTTTAAGCAGATTTTGAAAAATTGGCAAGTTGCCGACTAATCGGTCTAGCCGACTCGCCGATTTATCACTATAACTTATTTTTATTAATATAACTTGTATCGGTTTATTTATGAATGATTGAATGCAAATTATTTTTACTGTTATAATTTATATCGGTTTTTTTTTTAATGATTGAATGTTAGTTTTAGAGTTTACATATTGCTATTTACTGGTAGAGTGATGTTGCTAAGTGCTAACTTGCTATTACTTGTTACTTGTTACTTGTGCTGTTGTGCTGTGTTGGTTGCTCCTAAACAAGTCTAGGTACCTGCAAAATTAATTCAGCTGTAAATTAGTAAAAATTAAATTAGATATTAATATTTAAAATAAGCCGATTAAACCCGATTAATTTCGCTTAATTGTAATTCGGTCCTGAACCGTGTTGCAATCACTTTCCGATTTAACTGCATAGCCTGCAACGACGCCACCTCCGACCACCAACTTGCAACAAATTTCATCCCATCTTCACACCAATACCACCACAATCACCACCTCACTCTGAGACAACACAACAGTCTGCAACTTCATTTGTCATCTTCACCATCTCACTACAACACAACTTGCCACCCTCCCAGTAACTTCACAACTTCACGTTCTTCAATATACAATACTCATACCACCAACTCAAGACAACCACCTGCAACCCACCCGATTTTCATTCACAACCCAACCCAAGCACCACTACACAACTGCGAGTCACCACCCACAAACCCATTTCTCTACCCACGTGCAACTAAATGAGCCTCATTATCTACAAGACATGAACACCACCTCCCCAACTATCCTGAACTAGCACCACCACACATCAATCTTCATTCCACAACCCCACTACCATTATCCCTAAACCCACCTCGTTGCCACCACCACTTGCAATTCGCCAGCACTTCAACTTCCAATTCACCTCGCCACCACCTTCAACCCTAATTCACATTGTCACAACACAATCCCAATTGACTCACCGCCACCTCCAACACCACTGCTATTTCATCCAACAATCACCCCCTCGTAACTATTCAGACCTGAATTGAACCACAACCAACACCACCTTTGTAATTGAAGACAGAAGTGACGGTGTAAGAAAGAATAATCGAATAAGGAGAAGGCAGAGGTTCAGGAGGATTGACGGTGGGTGGGGTTCCTCTCATTCCTCTTCATCTCCACCGAGTAGCAACAAACTTAAAGGATAATGAATGGCTTTTTTGGTTGAGTTGCTTCTAGTATTCCCAATCACTTTGATCGATCCAGCAAAGCAGTTGACTGTCTGACCAATAAGCATATGTTCATCCCAGCTCAAGGCAGAGTTGATGAAGATTGGTCGCTTGAGTTCTGGCTTGATTTGATAGTGGGAGACCAAGTAGAAGAACCCACTGTAGAACAGAGCCGAAACATAGAAAATCTGAGCGAGCTTTAAAGTAATCAATGTTTCTTCTGCGTTTGGGGAAGTGATGGGTTTTTGGATTTGGGTTTAGGTTTGTGGTTGCACTGCTGACGGACCTCTCATTCGGGCAGCCATGATGAATGAATGTCGAAGCTTCTATATTCTTTGTCTTTGTTGCATAGAGGTTTGTTTGAGATCTGAACAAGTTGACTTTGAAAATGAACGATTCCAAAGGCGGGGGAGGACGAAGATTGGGGGAGAGGCGACTACCGGTGGTTGCCCGATGGTGTTTGTAGAGAGAAGTAGATGGAAGCGGGGTGGAGGTGGCGCTGTTTGCGAAACAGATTGAAAGAGGAAGGCGGCGAGAAAAAGTGGGTGCTTTCATAGCAGAGAGGGAAAAAGAGAGGAAAGGGGGTAGGTGGTGGGGGACGATGATTTACAAATAGATGGAGAAGAAGGGGGAGAAGGGGGCATGGGAAAATGAGGTTTTTATTTTATATTTTTAATAATTGTTGGATTTTTTCAAGATATGAATTTTTTAATAACTGGTCGAGATACGCATTTTTATGAGTGGCTTTTTTGTTTATGTTTTATAGACCTTACGATGTGTCTCGAGATGCACTTTTTAATTCCATACAGTATTAACAACCAATTTGTCTTGGTTACCAATTATTAGTTGTTCACATTGTAGATAGGGCGTTGAGGCGAAGGCAAGGCGGACGGCCTAAAAACGCCTGAGGCGTGAGGCGGTTTTAATATTTTTTAAAGGTTTTTTTTATAATAAATTGAAATATATCAACATAGTAGTTTATACAAGTATTATAATCAAATATGTACAAAAATAACACAACTACCTATAATCAAAATGGAAATATAGTAAAGTTGTGTAGCGAAAAGATGCACTACATAAGTGTCAAGTAATTTGCAAACATCCACTAAATTATTAAAAAAATCAATAATCTTGAAAGAATAGAAACTTGAGAATATTGAAAATTTATTAGAAGAAATTGTTGGTAAAAATTCACAAGTATGATCACTTTTGGATTCCAAAAGTATAAAAATCATTGATTAATGTTATAAAAAAATCAAGATTGATGTTGATCACAGACTGATCAAAACATGATATGTTATCTAAAAAAGAAGTGTGACAAATTTATCAAAACTTAAAAATGATTTATCTAGTTTTTATTAAATTTATCAAATATATCAAATATTACACCAAAAAACATAAAACCCTATTATAGAGTGGGTTGCAACCTCATTTTGCTGCAATTGGGCTGGAAATGAGTTGTAAATGGGTTGGCTGCAACCATTATTGGGTTGAGGCGACTAAGGCTGGGCGAGGCGGTCGCCTTATTTCACCAACTGCATTGCCTCACTTTGAGGGAGAATTCTGTAAAAATGCTTTGAGGCGCGCTTAGGCGGTCGCCTTGACTACATTGGTTGTTCAAGGCTAAAAGTTTAACTTGAGCTTTTGGATTAATTTAGGGGTATTTTAGTCATCAAAATATGACCTATTTGAAAACAGACAGTTAATGGATGTGGACCGCTAGTCCAGGGGGCATCTGCAATACGATATCTTTTTAAGGACTAATCTTGAATAAACTATTTATTTTGATGGTAAATTAAAATACCCTATACTATTTAATATAATTAAAACAAATTAGTATATGGTCGATTTTATTGAACATTTGGTTGGATGATCTAAATTCATTTTGGTTCGGTTTTAGTTTGATTTGTTTTCAATTTTGGCTCGGGTTAGAACTATGTCAAAAAGACTTGGTTTGGTTTGGTTTGTGGTTTTTGCCCAAAACTAAAACAAATAGTGAACAACCATACTAGTTATCACCCCACTTCGTTCTGGGAGCCCTTCTATCGGGAGAAACCCAGGAACTTGCTTTTCACTCCGACTTCCTTAATCATAACGCACTATCGCAAAAATCGAAAGCTCCTCTAAAAAAAAGATTATTTTCAATCCGAAGCCCTTACTTTCCTGAACCCATCCATAATTCCTAACACCAGACAAAACCAAAGAGAATACTAGAAATGAGGAGAATCACAAGAGTAGAAGCAAGCAAAGAATGCAACATACTTACCTCTTCCTTTTAACACCAAAAAGAGAAATTTATGATCCCTACACCCACCCCCCATAAATGTTCTTCTCCACCAACATTCTCCTAAATTTGATTCTTTCCAAAAAAAAAAAAAAAAAAATCTTCACATAAGTGATTCAAGATCAAAGGGGCATCCTCCTTTTGCCATTTCATGCAAACCCATTGCATATACATGAGATCAATCAAATCGGATTCGAATAGCGATTTTGTTTATTTATTTATTTGATTTGGTGGTAGATATCATTTTAGTTGAAGAAGTGTTGTGGTAGCTTTTCTCTCGTTATTGCAAGTCTGTAACCAGTGAGGTCAAAGTCACAGATTTGATTCTATTGTTCAAATCATATTACATAACTCTCTATTTGGATCACTCAAAATTCGAAAATCCAATCAAATAAGAAGATTCAAAAACATATAATTATTTAACGAAAACGTCACAGCCAAATCTTCGGTCTCCATATTGTACTATTTGTAGTCAATCTCAAAGCCAAATCCCAATCAAAGAGTGACGAGAGAAGAAAAGTTCTAACATCAAGAGAAGAGAGGATATTAGATTGGAAGGAGAAGGACAATAAGATCAAGAAAAGAGGGAGCAATCACTAAGATCAAGAGGAGAAGATATAAAATTGGAAGAGAAAAGAGAAGAAGATATAAGATTGGAAGGAGAGGGGCAACAAGATCAAGAAAAGAGGGAGTAATCACTTGTAGTTCCAAGCTGATACGAGCCCTTGGCTTTACTAGTCATCACTTCTACACCTAGGGTTGTTGGGTTGTTCACGATTCCATAGGTTACCGAACTGAGCGACCCTTATGGTATGCTACTTTATATTAAATATATATAATAAAACACATTGGTGTTTTACTATTTGTAAGGAATTGAGATATAGAATGTTATTGCCAAATATAAGTGTCTAATGTCAAGTATATTCTAATCTAACGGCTATAATGCTCCAATCTAACAGTCCTAGACAATTTCTCATCTTTCAATTTCTCTTACACTATTTCAGCTCCCCCCCCTTCAATATCTCATCTTTCAATTTCTCTTAACTCTCTCTTACACTCTTTTATCTCTCTTTCTCTTCCAATTTCTCATGTATCAAGTATAAGTTTATTCTTTTTCTATTTTTTTTAGCAAATCTAATTTTGATTTATACACACAAATTTATAGTTAGGTATTTTTTGAGTATTTTCCATCGTTTGCATTTTCAAATTTATTAGGCAACTGTGAAATACATTTTATTTTTTAAATGAGTGGCTTTGCATTGAAACTTTTATGTTTTCCTATTGATTTCTTGGGCATGGGAGACACACTAGCATATAGATATTAATAGTAGACGGTTGGTTCGATTTTTTAGGTTTAGTTTATGTGACAACCAAACCAATCTAATTGGTTTTATAACTTTATAAACCGAATAAAATGAAAAAACGAACCGAAGTCGACTTTTTGTTCGGCCCTACCTTCACCAAATCTTAACTCATTTTAGAAGCTATGACCCTAAACCCCCTCTCTTTTGTCTTACCCTTATGCTTGGGCTGAGATTCAAAATAAGAATAAAAATTGTGAGCTTGAAGCGGTACATCTCCAAGAAATTTGCGTTAACTTGTCAATGTGTAGTTTACATTATCATCATCGAAGCCCATTCCCGATACTCTCGGGATTAGCTACACGTACTTTGGTTCTCCAAGCAATGCGGTTTTTTCACATATCCTCACCTAATCCAAGCTCAATGATGTCTTCCTTCACCGCCTTCATTCAAGTTTTATGGTCGTCCCATCCGTCTACATTATCCACTAACTTACCAATCTAGACATTTTCAAATTGACGTCGTGCTTGGTCTCCTCCTCATGTGATCAAACCACGTTAAACGTCTTTCTCTAATTTTGTTTCCTATGGCTGTTGCACCCAAATATCTCTCAATTATTTCATTCATAATTTTATCGTTATGGGTTTTACCACATCCATCTTAACATAAGCATTTCTGTTATCGCCATCTTATGCGTATGTTGTCTCGTAGTAGTCCAACATTTTGAATCGTAGAGCATGACTGGTCGAACAATTGTCTTATATCATATCCCTTTTAACTTGGCAGACATCCTTCTATAACATAATACTCCTGACGTAGTTGTCCATTTCATCCAACCAGCTTTAATTCTATGGTCTACATCTTCTCTAATAGCCTCATTCTTTTGAATTATAGATCCTAGATATCGAAAAACCTTACACTCTGAAACCTCCACGCCTTCGATCTCAATTGAAGTACTCCCTCTTGATTCACAACCAAAGTTGCATATTAGATATTTTGTCTTCGAACGACTGTCAATGTGTAGTTTACATATTAGAAAAAATAAAAAATGGGTGGCAATGTAGTACATTTATTCACATTCTAGTGTTCGAACATTGATCTCAAGGCGTATGGTCCAAAATCCCCTTTTTTTTTTAAATACGGTACAATGTTTTTGGGGACAAATGCAATTCATAATTCAGCTGTGACAATCATGAGTCAAGAACTGGGAAGAGTGGGAGCACTGTTAAGTTAGTGTAGTATTCACTTGATGTGTAAGCTCTCTTTATTTTCCAGGGTTGAAATTCTGTGGTTTCTTCTTATGATATGAGTTAATTACTTTGCCAGTGGAATACTGAATCAAAACGGTCTTTGTTTTCTTGACTGTTTTGCAGTATCGGGTTATCCATTGAGTGCTGCTTGCTGTATTGGACGAATTTGCTACACGTTGGAGGAGAAATGGAAGATCTTGTAATCCATTTGTTATTCCTCTTATATTAAAATGCACGCCTATCGATATTCAAGTGAATGGTGATCCCTTAACATTTGCTATACTAGTTTGATGCCAAAGTTACAAGTTAATCAACACTAGTGGGTGAGCAGTTAAGTTGCCTCTGTTCCTTTAAGTTGTGTGCATTCCTTGAATATTTTAACGTGGCAGAACAGCTAGCTGTTTACGACAGTATTATCCGAGAATTGATAATTTCTTATTTTTGCATTGAATATTCACCATGGGTATGATGTTTTTGAGCAGTGTTTTATACTGATACCAGTTTTGTGTTAGATTTCAAATTTGTCACTGTTTTTCGGTTTGAAATATATGTTTTTTTGTGATGCCACGTCACTTGTTAGTTGCTTTGAAAGCTAGAATAGTGTTTGAAAGGTTATTTTCAGGAAGGTTGGGCTTTCCCCCAATCAAAAGTTTATGAACAAAGAGCATTATATGACTCGTGATTCTCATGTGTAGCTCAAAGAAGATTGCCTAATAGTGCGAGCTATAAACTTAGAGGAAAAAAGAAATTACTTGAGATAATCTGTTCCAATGGAGTGTCTAAATACTAAAAATTTGCCAGTTATTACACAGCTTAAAATCCTAACCATAGCTTCCAGTTATTTGCATCATGTAATAACTTTGAATTAAAGAAAAAGTTGTATGGATTAACAAAAAAAGCACTGAAGGACTGTTGATACAAATACTCTCGTAGCATAGGCTCTGCTTAAAAAAAAACTTTGAATCATTTATAGCTAAAAAGAAATTGAATGGGTGCAGCAACAATCATATAACAAAATTGAATCTCTAAGTATCACCCTCCCATGAACAGAACATATCTCAAGACTGCAACAAACTCTAGCTCCGAAGTGCCAACAAAATAAGAGCAGCTAATCCAGTCCTCAATAGGTCTCCACGCTGAAACAATGCAAACGCCCCATTCTGTGTTTGGCCAAGAAAGCAGTAGAAAAATCAGTTGTTATTCAGAGATTCTTGAAATAATAAGAAACTTAGTTCATTTATGAGATTACCGGAAGATTTGGTGATGGTGCAGGGGTAATATCATCGTCTGAAGTCGTTACGGGTGGTGCTGGTGGACTCAGAACAGTTGGTGCTGGTGCGGGTGCATGATGATGATGATGATGCTTGTGTTTATGCTTCTTCTTTTTACCCTTTGCGGGAGCTGGTGCAGGTGTGGGCACTAGCACTGGTACTGGTGCTGGTGCTGGTGCGGGTGTTTGGCTAACCGGTGCTGGTGCGGGTGTTTGGCTAACTGGTGCTGGTGCTGGTGCTGGTGGCGCCTTTGCTGGTGCTGGGGCTGGTGTAGGTGGGGCCTTCACTGGTGCTGGTGCAGGTGGCAACACAGCTGGTGTTGGTGATACCTGTGGTGGTGGCAGGGGAGGAGAAGTTGGTGCTGGTGTTGGAGGTGGTAATGCCGGTGGTGGAGTTAGAGGAGGCAGAGTGACAGGACTTGAAACCGGTGGAGATTTAGGAGATGGTGGAGGTATGGTGGGTGCAACTACAGCCGGTGAATTTGCTGTAACAGTGGGTGGTGGTAGAGGTGAGGCTGTAGGAGTTTGTGCATGGGCAATGCCCACTGAAAGCAAGAAGAGGCAAGTCAAGATAGGCACACACCTCTTCCATGAATCCACCATTCTATTTTATGAAGATGAAGATGGTAACACAAGTGAGAATGTTATATAGCAATCTTCTCTGCTGTAACTTTGAAGGAAAGGAGAAAAAAGAAAAATAAAAAAGTTGGTTGGTGAATATGGAGAGATGTATGCATCATTTGATTAATTGATTGGAACATCTCTACCACTTTGGGTACAAAAGCAAGCCACCATGAGCTTGTTCTGGTTTTAATCCTGAACCCCCCATATTATTAAATTTGTTGGTTGAATTCAATGATTCAAAGTCGAGTTTAGATCATCTTTAATGGCAATCACTCTATTTACGATGATGCCCATAATTAGTTGTACATGTTTAAACCATTTCTTAAAGGAAAGTTGGCTTGAGTACACTTCATACTCATTCACAGGGAAAACAATATCTCTTCGGAATCCAGTCTCATCAATCAAATGATAAAAAAATTCAAATATCCCAAAGTATAGAAAGAAGGAGAGACTTGACGAAATAATAAGAATAGCTGAAAAAACTCAAGTGTTAGGAGAAGACCCGATTAAATATTGGGACAAAAATCAATATCTAGCAGAATTATATATAATAAACCCAAGTGTCTATACTAACATTATCTCGTAAATACTCTCCAATAGATATATAATACTCAGTGAATTTGTAAAAAATGGATTGATAAAAGAAAATGGAGATAGGAAAAGAATATATAGATATTTTAGGAATGAAATAGGATAGGATAAAATAAAACTACAATAAAGAAAATTCTAGAGTATCTAGATATGATAGAAGACAAAAAATAACTTCAATCATTCTTAGGACTTCTAGTTTCGTTTTATTATATAATGGTCCTATTATTTTACTAAGATATGTTATACATTAGCAAAAAGGGAACTAATCTATCTTTCAGACCTTTAGCAAGATTTCATCCAGATAATATTCAGCATTGCCTTCTAGATAGTTTATGGAATGCAAAAGGTAATAATTGAAAAACTATTGTAGCCTCAAATGCACTTACTCATTATTTTTCTAAAATACCCAGTGTACCATTAGAAAAGAATTTTTATTTGTACGTTTATTTCAAAGGATCCCAGCCTGAAATTTATGGAGATTGGAAAGTTCTACCAGTAATTTCAATTTTTAATCAGCCTTGGTTTAAAGGTTTTACTATTTTCTAGAAGCCCTAGAAGCAGCCAGACAACATATATGATTAAATTTTCATATTAGCTAATTAGCTGTAACTTTTAAAGAAAACATGGAAAAACAACCTCAACCTTCTTCTCCTCCTTCTTCAATAAGATTTTGCGAGCACTATGAATCTATGGTAAAAAAAATAAATAAATTCAAAAGCTCAATGCCAAATGTAACTATTTGCAAAAAGAATTGTCAACATATTCTTATCATACCCAGAAATTTGGTATGGCTAGTCCGAAGCAAAAGGCTACCGGTAAAGACAAATCAAATCCGTTAAGGCTGAAGATTTTGCCAAAAAACCAAGTGGTTCTTTCTACTACCAGAAATGTAGAATATTATAAACAGACTCAGTCTTACCTTTGACATCAGAACAATTAGAAAAACAAAAGTCTAGAACATTTTTCTTTACCCATAATTTCCTCCCACCTTTATCACTAGATATTTGAGAACGAATAATTGATTTATCCGTTCAAAAAGATCATCAAAACCATAAACATATCCAAACATTTCTCAAGGATTGCTCTATTCATAATATTCACATCCTGGGGATTTTTTTTTACTTGGGATACACATTATGGCAACCTTTCCTATCCTTGTTCTCAAACCGTTCCTTATTGTCTAAATGTTCCCTTAGAAAGATCAGACTGTAAATGCCATTTAACTTATAGCATGTGCCTAGCCTCTATTGATTTAGAATTATATAAACCTATCTCAGTTACTTTTAATCAAAACGAGAACATAATACTTACCCCCTCAAAAGCTTTTAGACTATGGTTATGTCCATCATTTAGTATTTACAGAGCTAGATTAGACTAACCAGTTTGGAAGAAAATTAGCAGTTACAGTTCTAAATCATTTCATGATAGACAAATATGTAGAAATCTATGTTACATCCAAAGCTCCATAAATTTTCAAAGGAGTGTGCTACCGAGCTCAACACAAGTTTTTAGCCAGAGCATGCAAAAGCAGACTTACCCTATTAGGAGCAGGAATTTCATGGCCATGTGAAAACTTCTCAATTAGAAGACAAATACGCCATTGGAGATCTAATATAATAGGAAGCGAATTTCATTAGGAATGAACACCTGGAAAACTCATTTCGCAAGATGATAATCATATGATTTACATTCAAGAACCTGATATGGTCGAGATTCCATTTACCTTCTACACTAGACAGAATAAGTTAGTACAAGAATATAAAGAAAAATGTTTAGCAAAAGATGAATAATCACAATTTCCCGATCAAGATGACATAAGCAGTGACGAAGATGGTACATATTTTTATGATCAGCTTGATGACGAAGGCATTCACAATCTGGACAATGCGCTAGAAGGATAAGACATGGAATCATGACAAATGTCACCCAAAGGCTATCGCACGTGCAGTGATTCCCTCTGTCCAAAGCCACGTTAATCAGAAACTACAACAAATACTCAGAAGCTACAACAATTCCAACATTAGCAAAAAATCACTTTATTCATAAGCTATAGCAACTCCAGCATCCATAACCACTCGAATCAGCAAGAACTTTATCAAAAATCTACTTTTGTCAGCTTCATTTCTTCCGGACAGATTCCCAAAGAGATAAGCCTCTCCAAACACCATACACCTTTAAAAATATCATTAGGCATTTCAATAATTGAGATCTTTCCTCCCTCTATATAAGGAAGCACTCAACTCCAAAACGAGGCATTGAGAAAATTTAGCCAAAAAACTCTCACCGAGACCTAACAATCTTATGTAGAAAACTTTTAGCAATCTTCTGCAAAAAATTCTCTTGTAAGTACCACTTAGCCAACTATGTGGCATTAGGGAAAATGACCTTCGCTTTGGGAATAAACATGTCATAAGAAAATGTATCACAAGTTTGAAGACAATGTTAGTTTTGAAAAACACGTTTTAAAATATAGAGTTGCAAATTAAGGGATGCGGGATGATTTAAGGTTTTTAAACGTTTTTCCTCAAATAAGAAAGGAAGGCAATGAATTTAGAACAATCTATGAATATTATTTCTATAAATACCTGATGGTAAACTATGTTGGAAAGTACTAAGTAGGACCTGCAATTACTGAAAGAGAACTCTTATTTGCTTACTTTTACTGTTATATGAAAAATCCGACACGAGTTATTGATCCTTACTTTGTAGTTTATATAACCTGGGATGATTTAAATATAGATATAGTAAATTTTGAAGATAGTTACAAAATCAAATGTATATAATTTGCAGAAAAAGGTGAGATAGAAGTTTGAGTTATTTACTCTGTACTCTTGCTGTCTAGCCTCTAATGATAACCATTTCTTAAAGGCAAGTTGGCTCGAGTAGAGACTGGGATTTTACACTTCATACTCATTTATAGGGAAAATAATATCTTTTCAGAATCCAGCCTTGTCAATAAAATAAAATTGGGTCCCTTAACCACATTTTATTATCCTATGATTTTATAATGGTTAGTATAACACACTATTTCAGTCAATAAGCTTGTCTAGCTCAGTTAGTAGAGCGCAAAGCTCTTAACCTTGTGGTCGTGGTTCGAGCCCCATGGTCCCCAGATTCTCCCTCCTTTCTTTTCTTTCTTTCTATACGACCACTCTATCTTCTAGCCTTCTTTTCTCAAGAGAAACCCCTCTTTAATTGTCTTGCTTGCTAGGTTACAATTGAATTGTGTTTGTGTTATTTTTTCAAGTCTCGGGCTAAGTATGTTTCATCTCTCCCACCACCACAATCATTTCTCCTTAATTACGTTGTGAACTCTCATCAAATCTCCCATCACCCTCCTCCCCTAATTAAGATGAGTAATCATTCCTTTTACAGAACTAGATCTGACTAGCCAGTTTGGAAGAAAATTAGCAGTTACAGTTCTAAATCATTTCATGATAGACAAATATGTAGAAATCTATGTTACATCCAAAGCTCCAGAAATTTTCAAAGGAGTG
Organism: Berberis vulgaris; assembly: GCA_963556465.1. NCBI lineage: Eukaryota > Viridiplantae > Streptophyta > Magnoliopsida > Ranunculales > Berberidaceae > Berberis > Berberis vulgaris. The sequence continues at coordinate 31,361,897 of OY747132.1, read as the reverse complement.
TGCTAGCGAGCTCAACACAAGTTTTTAGCCAGAGCATGCAAAAACAGACCTACCCTATTAGGAGCAGGAATTTCATGGCCATGTGAAAACTTCTCAATTAGAAGACAAATACGCCTTTGGAGATCTAATATAATAGGAAGCGAATTTCATTGGGAATGAACACCTGGAAAGCTCATTTCGCAAGATGATAATCATATGATTTACAGTCAAGAACCTAATATGGCCGAGATTCCATTTACCTTCTACACTAGACAGAATAAGTTAGTACAAGAATATAAAGAAAAATGTTTAGCAAAAGATGAATAATCACAATTTCCCGATCAAGATGAAATAAGCGGTGACGAAGATGGTACATATTTTTATGATCAGCTTGATGACGAAGGCATTCACAATCTGGACAATGCGCTAGAAGGATAAGACATGGAATCATGACAAATGTCACCCAAAGGCTATCGCACATGTGCAGTGATTCCCTCTGTCCAAAGCCACGTTAATCAGAAACTACAACAAATACTCAGAAGCTACAACAATTCCAACATTAGCAAAAATCACTTTATTCATAAGCTATAGCAACTCCAGCATCCATAACCACTCGAATCAGCAAGAACTTTATCAAAAATCTACTTTTGTCAGCTTCATTTCTTTCGGACAGATTCCCAAAGAGATAAGCCTCTCCAAACGCCATACACCTTTAAAAATATCATTAGACATTTCAATAATTGAGATCTTTCCTCCCTCTATATAAGGAAACACTCAACTCCAAAACGAGGCATCGAGAAAATTTAGCCAAAAAACTCTCACCGAGACCTAGCAATCTTCTGTAGAAAACTTTTAGCAATCTTCTGCAAAAAATTCTCTTGTAAGTACCACTTAGCCAACTATGTGGCATTAGGGAAAATGACCTTCGCTTTGGGAATAAACATGTCATAAGAAAATGTATCACAAGTTTGAAGACCATGTTAGTTTTGAAAAACACGTTTTAAAATATAGAGTTGCGAAATTAAGGGATGCAAGATGATTTAAGGTTTTTAAACGTTTTTCCTAAAATAAGAAAGGAATGCAATGAATTTAGAATAATCTATGAATATTATTTCTATAAATACCTGATGGTAAACTATGTTGGAAAGTACTAAGTAGAACTTGCAATTACTGAAAGAGAACTCTTATTTGCTTGCTTTTACTGTTATATGAAAAATCCGAGACGAATTATTGATCCTTACTTTGTAGTTTATATAACCTGGGATGATTTAAATATAAATATAGTAAATTTTGAAGATAGTTACAAAAATAAATGTATATAATTTGGAAATGACTGCCCATGTTTTCCCGTGCAATAGCATCTCTGCATCATACCACTGCCACCTTGGAAGTGGATGGAATAACACTGCCATTTGCCGGAATGCTCATTTATGTTGTCGAAAGGAATCTCGTTATGGTACAACTATATCTTTGACCAAACAAGGGCAACTCCGATACACTCAGTTTCCAGTGGTTGGTTGGGCCGGCTAGCGAGCTGCAGATTCAGTGTTTGAAGGTGGTTCATCTTCCCAGTTACTCATTGAGCCAACTCCCCAACTCAGTACTCAAGTTTGCAAAAGATAATTCAGCAATGGGTTGACTCGCCTGGTTCCATGGAAGCTGAAAACCTAGTTACACCGAGTGGTTTGATGGATCGGTCATGACTCGGTCTCACGACAAAGTCCACTACAGTTATGACGACTGGTATAATGGTAGATATTAATGAAGTTTTGATCAATGGTTTGATGGTGGCTAAATCACAGTTAAGGGTTCCAGGATTTTAGGGATTCCATGGTGGTTCTAGTGCGGAGGACTCGTAACTTCAGGGGATTATGAACACCATGTTAGCTGCTCTGTACCACCCCGTTTCACAGTCCACACTCTCCTCTCCATTGCATTCATCTCATATGGATACCTTTTCCAGGTTTCATTCCCAGTTAATCACTACCACTCAACCCCGTTCCACTGTCAACATTTTCTTCGTCCCCTCTCACAACTAATCTCTTCCTGGATTCAGGATATGAAAATCATACCCTACTATTAGAAGCTCTCACCTAATACCAGCTTCCATGACTTTTCACCTCCAACTTGGATCAACTAATCTCTACTCTGCATTTGACCAATAACGTTCTTCCCCAACAATCTAGTACCGCATTCCATTATCTGCTCCCTCACTCCCCATTCGTCTTCCAAATCCCATTCATAGTGATCCCCCCTCCCACAATTTCACTTCTGGATGATCCCAATCCACAGAATAATGAACAAATTCAAGAACATGATGTCTCACTGTTGGCTTCTCAGTCAATTGTCACAATTGATGATGACTTCCACCCAACAACAACTCTCCCATCTTCTTCTCCGCCAATCGGATAGACAATTGGGGTTCCTCAAGCACAAGTCATTGACCTTCCCCTAGATCAGACTCCACCACAACTGCACTCAAATCATCCTCGCTCGCCACTTCCAGCAATGTTGTATATGAACACGCAAACACTCATCCTTTCCCCTCCCAAGAGACAGAGGTATCGGAATCTAGCTAGAAACAAGAATGGGAACAAAACTTAAGATGCTTTTAGATTAGGCAAACATTCAGTAGACCAGATGCAGATTACTTTGACTCGGAGTCAAGCCAAGAAAAAGGCCACCTCACGATCACGTACATTACAGGGTACTGTTTATACATAATTGGCTTTAATAGATGATAAAACTCAATCTCCAGCTAGGAATAAGTCTTAGACTGGCCAGAACACACATCAGAGAAATGGTAAGCGCGCAGTCTGGAATTACCTCCAACCAGTAGAGTGGGGCCCACAATCCTATTTTCCAGTTCTGATGATGCAGTTAGTCCTTATACCACGATAATACCTCCACCCAATACGACTTTGGGGACCGCTGTTAATAGGTCGCCATGGTTGACATGATCCTTTCATGGAACGCGAGGGGCATAGGGTCTCCCAAAGCATTCCGTAATCTAAAGGTCCTCGCCCGTCAATCCAAAACAGACATTATCTTTCTGTCTGAAACTAAGTTCAATGTGGACAAGGTGGACCGCACTCGCCGGAGGCTTGGTTTTAAACAAGGCGTCTCTGTACTGGCTTTAGGATAGTCAGGAGGTCTTGCTCTCTTTTGGAATGAAGGTATCCAATCCGCCATTCTTTTTTCATGTAAGTATTATTTCAATGCCTTATTATTGATTACATCATTCACACTACTTGGTCTGTTTTATTTGTTTATGGGGAACCTAATCCCTCACTTCAAGGTCAATTTTGGGATAGTCTGACCAAATTATTTGCACATCATCCCTTCCTGGCCTTATCATTGGGAATCTTAATTCTCGTTTACTTTCGTATGATAAAATTGCAGGTGTTACACCTCAAAAATCAAATCTAAAACATTTAAGTACCTTTGTGGACACTTGTGATCTTATCGACTTTCCATTGAATGGTTCTAAGTATACTTGGGACAATAAACGAAAAGATTTGCATGGAAGCTAAGCTTGATGGGATCCTTGTGACAACGAATGGATGGAGTGGTCCCTGTCAATTGTAGCCAACGCCATTCACTCTTCCGCCTCGGATCATAGACCATTCTTGCTTCATCTTGCTTCCAGCATCGGCCACAGCCCTAAACCGTTCTAGTATTTTCACATGTGGACATAAGACCCTCGGTGTAGTGATCTCAACACCACTTCCTGGGGTCTCCATTACCACCATAACCCTCCCCAAAACTTTCATGTTAAGACAAAAAATTGAGTTACTCCCTAAGTGGATGGAATAAATCCACTTTCCGGAATATACACCATTGCATTTCAGATACTCAGCTCGTTTTAGATAAACTTCATAATGATGTTCCCATTAAAGACAATATTATCGCTACCTCAACTCTCGAGGATCGTCTTACAAAGCTCTACATCCGTGAAGAACTTTTCTGGCTTAACAAGTCAGAAAGTTCCTGGCTCCTTAAAGGGGATAGGAATACAAAATTCTTCCACATTGGTTCCATGTTATGCCGAAAAAGGAACTCAATTCTCATAATCAAAGATGAAGCTAGTGATTGGCATTCCACTCAGGATTCGGTTAGTTAGGTGTTTAATAAGTATTTTGAGAAAATTTTCACACCTCCACTCCATCTACCTCCACGGAGCTTCTTTTGCTTTTTTATCCAATCATATCAGGCGGGGGGAAATGATGTTCTCCTCAACACTCCTAGTGAAGAGGAAATACATTCCACTATCACCAGCCTAAGCAGTCATAAAGCTCCAAGACCAAATGGTTTTCATGTTTTTTTTCCAACACTATTGGGAAATAGTCAAACATGATGTTATTGAAGTTGTCCATGATTTTTTCACCACCAGGACTCTGAATCCTAAACTTAATTAAACCTTTATTTCTCTTATTCTCGAAATCTCTAATCCCACAACCCCAGATAACTTTAGACCCATAGGGTTGTGTAATGTCATCTACAAAGTGATTTCCAAGATTATGATGAAACCCCTTTTGGACAATATCATCTCTCCCAATCAAGGGGCCTTTCTCCAAGGACGTTCCATAGCAAACAATGTAGGTATTGTTCATGAAACATTTTTCAAATGAAACATTGTCACAATAAAAAACAGGGATGGATGGCGATAAAGATCGATATGGCTAAAGCTTATGATCGGCTTGAATGGTGTTTTCTTTTCCAAATCCTTGAACAATTAGGATTTGATAAATAATTAGGAGTTGGGAAAGCGCTTCCAAATCCTTGAACAATTAGGATTTTCTAAATAATGGATCACGATGATTGAGCAGTGCATTACCACTTCTCTGAAAGTCCTTCTCAATGGAAGTTCACTTCCGGCCATCAAACCTACCAGAGGAATTTGTCAAAGGGACCCCCTATCTCCATATCTTTTCATCATTATGGCGGAAGTGCTTTCCCAACTCCTCGCTCGATCAGAACGGGATGACCTCATTCAAGGTATAAAAATACGAAGACATTTTCCCACAATTAACCATTTGTTATATGCGAATGATCTAATATTTTTTTTTCGGGCCTCCCTCGCAGAAGCACATGCCATCAAAGATATCCTTCACATCTATTGCTCGGTCTCTAGTCAAGGTGTTAACCATGACAAATCTTTCGTCTTTTAAAGTTCTAATGTTCAATCCCGACATTCCAGAATGATCAATCGAATTTTGGGATCAAGGATGTACAATCCTAAAGATGAGTATCTCGGCTCCTTGTTGACTCTGTCTCGGGAAAAATCCAGCGACTTCCAGTTTCTGGTTGATTAAATTAACTCCCAACTCTCCTGCTGGAAATCTAAAGTCTTATCCCTGGCCGGTATAAATGTTGTTTTAAACTCGATCCAATCTATACCATGCAAACTTTTTTTCTCCCCTGTGTGGTCACTAATAAGTTGAACATTCTTGCCCAGAATGTTTTTGTGGAACAGAGCATTAGATAGCAAAGCTAAGCACAAGTGCACCTAGGATCACATTGTTCAACCTCGCACCCTTGGATGCCTCAATATTCCTTCAGCTAGGAACAACAATTTGGCTTTAATGTCCAAAAACATAGCCATTAACTCCCCCCCAGAATCCTCAGGTGATACAGTTCAAAGCTCTGTACTACCATAAGAAAAGTCTGTTTCAACTCTTTAGAGCACCGACTTTTGCCTCATTTGCTTGAAAAAGAACCATCATAGCGCTCTCTAAAATGCGAAACGGACTTTTGTGACAACTTCTTTCAGGCAGCACCATCGATCTTTGGAACAATTGCTGGGTCAAACATGACTCTCTCCTTTCAGAATGTTTGTTGTTGCCTCTTGGACCACACCTCCCCACATCCATTCCTGATTTGTGGATTAACCCATCATCCACGGTTCATCAATAGAATTTTGCTTTGATTAATGACCTCTTCCCGAGTCCAATTGCCAGAGATATTCTGAATATTCCAATCAAATGATTAGTGCATCCCGATAAACTGATATGGATGTTTGACAAACGAGGCCTATTTTCAGTCAAAAGTGCCACCAAAGCTTTCATTAGTGATCATCTAGAAGGTTCTACCTCTCATTTACATGGTTGCGCTTTGACAACATCTCAAATGTCTCATTTGTGGAGAATTAAAGGCCCTCCAATGCCATGTTGCTGCTCTGAAAGATCAACCAAGATATTATCCATTCTTTGACAAATTCAGTCAAGCTTCACACACCCATTGATGATAGTTGCATTTTTTGTGGGGTCATTTGGAAGACACTACACACCTGTTATTGCTTTGCCCTGTGGTTAATTACTTATGGCAACTCTCCTCCATCCCCATTGATTGGCGAAACCAACAATTTAATGCTCCCTCCATCTCGATCTTCTTCTAGTTTATGTGGGAAACTACTAAATTGCACCCAACATTACAAGATGACATGCTTTCCCAGTTCACGGCAGTGTTCCAAACCATTTGGATAATTCATAACAACTGTGTTTTTCGGAAAGCTAAATTCACTCATCCAAGTGTTCATCACCACCTTCAATCGAATTTGGTCATCCTGGCACAGTCAGTGGTTCAACACCCTGAACCCCCTTCTGTTTCGGGAAGGGATAACCAAAGGGACAGAAATGCGGGGAGGACATTTTTAAACCAGGTTTTGATTAATGCCAAAGCAACCACCTCTCTCAATCCTGTTTCGGTGCAGGTTGGACCTACTACCACGACCAGCCCCATCACGGCTACCCAAACACGGATGGACATTATACAAGCTCAACTCATTTCAGCTCAGAACCATAGACACAACCCTAGCTCTTATAGAATGCAAGATCTCCCTGATCAGTTAGACCCCGATTTTGTGATTGTCACTTACGATGCGAGTTTCTATGCTTCTTCTCAACAGGGTGCAATGGGTGTGTATGCAGTGGATTTGAATGGTACGGTATTGGCTCAAGTGGCGAGTCTTATTTTGGGGAAAGTCCTTAACAGTACCATGGTGGAGTGTCAGGCAGCAGAGATAACACATCTGATTCAGACTCACCACTGGAGCACAAATCTTCTCTTGGGGGACTCCGGGATACTACACACTATTTTGCAAGATGATCATTGCCAACAACCACGACCATGTGTTGGGTGTGGCACCCCTTTATTTTGAATATTCAAATACTTTTAAAGCAACACAAACAATGGTTTTGTAAATTTATTTTCCGGAACCTCAATGTTGAGGTCCACACTTTAGCTACTACTGCTGAACATCAGTTATGTAATCGTATTATCTAGGGGTGGGCACAGTCTAGATCGGTCCGGGAGTGGGCTTATCTCGGTCCAATGAAATGGGACCGAAAAGGTTTGGGACAACAAATGTTTTAGGGCACACCCAATTGGTCCGGGACCGGGACGAGGCCATACCATCCTGGTTTAATTATTAAAAAAAAAAAAAAAATCCAACCACTTTCTCTTATCTACCCACCCATCAGCCCTCCACCTCTCACCCCCCGCTTTTGAACCATTCACCCTTATGCTTCATCTTCCTCCTCACACCAAAGGATCCAAAGGGATCCATCACAACACCAAGCAAATCCAACAACCCCAAATCACAACTATTCTTCTGTTCCATGTTAAGGGTAAAGGAGACGACGATTTCATCAGAAGAAGAAATCATGCTATGGAGCATATCTGTGGGTCTTCTTCATCGAAAGAACAGCAAAACAAATGATTAGAGAGCGGCAAAGAAGAATGAGCCACAAGGAAATGATCAAACAATGGTCAATTGGAATGCTTCCACTATGGCTGGAGAGAAGGATGGCCGAGCAGGGATTAAATCTCCATCTGGGGAAGATCTCTTAAAAGTGATAGTCCATGTTCTTCAAGAGGAAGATCGAATGTTTGAAAGTAAATAATGATGAGAGAGTTGTTGGATCTAATGAGATGAGTTTGAAGCCTCTGGATTCGAGCAAAAATTTTGGAGCAATCACCTCCATTAAATTGACTTATTGGGAGAAATGAGCTGACTAATCACCTCTATTAATGTTACTTATTGGAGCAATCACCTCCATTAATTTTATTTATTGGGAGGAATGAGCTTAGCAAACACTGATGATGACACAGATAATAAATAATTATTAATTGACTTTGTGTGTGATAAGGCAAAAGGTTAAAAATGTTGGTGACATAAAGGGTTGGGCTTTTGTTAAAATATGTTGGGCTTATCGAGACGAACAGAAGCACTCCGGGAATAAATTAGGAAGAACCGATTCCATTCTAGTTCAAATTAGGAATAAAAGAACTGATTGTTCCCAGTTCAAATTGTATGGCTGAACAAAAAATCGATTAAACCGACCGAACCGATCTAAACCGAATCAATCGGTTCGGTTTAAATTCGGTTCGGATCGGTTTCGGTTTTAAAAAATTCAAAACCGAAGTGGTCGGTTCGGTTTTCGGTTTCTATGTGATTTTAACCGACCAAACCGATCCGACCGAATATATATAATAAATAATATATATTATATATATAAATAATACAATATGTTTAAAATAGTCGGTCGGTTCGGTTTTATTTCGGTTTTGATTTGATTTTAGTCGGTTCGATTCGGTTACGGTTTGCATAAATTAGAATCGATTCGGTTTCGGATCGGTTTTGTTAATGGTCGGTTCGGTTTGAAATTTTTAAAACCGACCTAAGTCGGGTCGGTTCACGGTTTAGGTGAAAAACCAAACCGTCGGTTCGGTCTTCAGCCCTATCAAATTGGGTGGGGACCATACGGTCCGGAACAAACCAGGTCGCGACCAAGATTGTTGCCCACCCCTAGTATTATTGGTCATAGGCCTTCAACAAAAAATAAAAATCTTGAAAGATAAAGCAGCTGTGCTGGTAGGCACCGTATATCACTCTACACGGCCAACTGCTGACCACAAAGGAGGAGAACCAGTCCATTTCCTGTGGAATCCCGAACCATTTAGTAACTTAACAGGTTCATCAATAGATTAAGTACAACTTCTTTTCTCGTGATTATATTTTCACAAAACATGTTTCAATTTGAAAAGCACAAGTTCCTCTACTGTGGTGAGTGGATTTAGCATACAGATTGCCCATTACAGTTTTTCACACTGTTCATATGAAGTAACAAACTCTGCTATTCGCTTTGGTGATTGCTGGTGTGAATGCTCGTCTAATGTGCATGATCAATTTCAATATAAAGTCATCCCTTGTCAGAAGAAACAATAGAGCGTAATTTCCATAAGCCGTACTCAGAAAACATAATAGAACAATCACAAAGTCCAAGCATTAGCCTATAGGAACATGACAATGATCATCCTCTCGCTGCTATCACATTCTGAGAAATTGGTTGGCTAACATAAACACAAGGCGATTAACTCGCTCAGTCAGTTTACAGCATACAAGGCACTTTTATGTAATCAAAGGTCCCAAAAATGGTAAAAGTAAGACTTACATGCAAAACAAAATGCTGAAAATGCCGTGCATTCTAGAGATAAATTTGGAAGGATGGTGAGAAATGGCCAAGCATGAAGTTGGTGGAGACTCTGGTTTCTTCTTCTTTCTCCTCAGCTGGAAAAATTGCTGCATTACATCGGCACATTCAGTTGACAGGACTCCACGCCGTATGGTCATCTTGGGATGGAATGGGTGGACTGGACCAGCTGGCTGGTTTGTCTGATCATAACTACTCTCTCCTTCACTCCCACTGGGAAAAAGTCTGTACAGCAAATGTTACAAATGAAACTATGAGGTGCGATCAAAACTTATAAATTCAGCTTAAAGGTCCTCAAGGCTTGGACAGAATACAAACAACGATCAAGAAAGGTTACAGAAGGTGAGCTGTATCAACCCAGAAATAATGGATCCTCTCCATGAAATATGTGGTCTTTAACATCTGTTCTGTTCAGTTATTGATAGAGCATATTTTAATCAAGGAATGGGATTTCACGAAATCTAGCGAAATTTCGGTGAAAATTCCGTTTTTCTTTAATTACGAAAGAAAAAGGAAAAAAGAAAAAGGGCGAAAAAAAAGAAGAAGATTTTTTCGAGGTTTTTTTCGTAAGTTTCTTTTTTTCTTGAAAATACAAAAAACAGTTACCAAAAGTTACATTTTTTCGAGGGTTTTATCGAAAAATTTAAAGGAGATTTTTTAAACTACCCCTTGATTTTATTTCTCGAAATATTTCTTAAAATCAGGAAACTGAAATTAATAAAACTGACAGGACAATTACTATCTTCAACCAGGGACAACCTTTAGTTATTGCCATCTTCCATTGGAGGTCCTAAGTTGGAACTCCTGGCCACCTTATTCATAGCAAATCCACAGCCATCTTATCAATAGGGGCATCGTAATGTCAAAAAGGTTGAGGAGCATTATCCTTGTGATGGTTTAACACTCCAAAATGGTAGGACCAGAAAGAAAGTGGAGAAAAATGTAAATTTCGAATTTTGGAAAGAAAAAAAAAGGCCATGCCAGAGAACAGTCGGAAATAATCGATGAACGATTTTCCAAAAATATTGAATCCCCAAATAACAGACTATTGGCCCACATCCCACATGTACAATTGAGAGACTTTTTGACCCAAGAAAGAGACTTCCATGAGCAACGAAATCCTCATTACACTGGCTATACAACTGATACGTAATAAAACATTGTATATGTTGAATGGCTCTTTCTCTAACCTTACTCAAGACCCACATATCTGCAAATGTATATAAGTATTTACGTAGCAGAAGACATGAAAATATGCATTGGGATTTCTGTATTGATAATACTTATGTTTGATATGTAAACTTGAGCATAGAAAAATTAGAATGGAAATTCTTGGATGTAAATTGCATACCTAACCCAGCTGCCATCAGCTCCTAGAAGCTTATTGGGAGCTCCCCATACCACAGTATCAATTCTAGCTTGAAGAATAGCACCAGCACACATGGCACATGGTTCAAGGGTTACATAAAGTGTTGTATCCTGCACAAGGACACAAGCATAACAAATTAGTTATACGCTGTAACAGACAAATAAAATAACCACTTATTACAAAGCCTTTTTTTAATCCAATTTTATTTGTTAGTTTAGTAATAACTGTGTTTATGCTAAATGGGTACTTTTGGGAGAAGACTGATAGAAAAAATTGAACCTCGGGATTATTTTTTGGAAAAAAAAAAGCAAGCAAGGCTCGAGAACTAGGTAACCAATGTGATGTAATTAGGATAGTAGTATTTTAGGCATATTAATAATTCTAGTATTATTAGAACAATGTTTTCTATTATTTTTAGGGTTTGTTTTAGAAGATGGTAGCTATAAATACGAGCATAGGTTGATCATTGTAATTTGAGATTTTATGGAATAAAAGCTCCTTTTATTTACTTTATCGTTGTTATTTCGAATTGTTCCGTTACTTCAATTTTTGTTCAGTTTATTTCGATTATCGATCTTTCAGAGCAGAACAATTATTTGTCATTTGGTTCGATTTATAAAAAAATTGGTTCGGACAGATTAAGAATTTGCGAAAAGTATGCACGCAGAGTTTATGAAGCGTATGCACCTAGCAGAATTGAGAGCAGTCCTTGTAGAATCGAAGTTAGACATGAATGCGAAGAGGATGGGACAGCCCCAAACGATGCCATCACTGGCAGCACCACAGGGGCCCACGCCCAACACTATTGATGGCAGCGACAATCCCCTCCTCCCTTCCCCCTCCTCTGCTACAGTCACACAAAACTCCAACGTTCCTTCCACCCAAGTTGATCAGCAGAGTTTTCCTCTCCTCAGCCAACCTACGTCACACACACATGCTCCTCCTTCCTCCACTGATTGACATGGCCACCACCTAGTCGATCAATCCCAGCAGCCCCAACGCCCATCCCCTATTTTCGATCGAACCAAAATTCACCCTTCTACAATTGATGGATCTAACCCACCTTCTGGATCGATCGATCGACCAAGCATACTTCACCCACAGAGTCGATTGATTGATCGATAGAAGGTCTGTCAATCAACGTTGTTCCTTTATCGGGTCCTCTTGTCGATCGACATCTCCTCACCACCCTTTGCCCGCCATCGAAGCCCCCTTCTCGAACTCCTCCATTACTCATCGCCTCCATCAAAGACCTCTACACTCTCCCTCTGTTTCAATAGATCGAGGGAGAACGACAACCAATTTTTCATAAAAGTCCTTGCTGATAATTTTAAATCAGTCTCTGGCCATGAAATTTTATTTAAGTCCTTGTTCACTTTAAGCTATTCATACCCCACATTCGTCAGTACCACCACAAGTTGTTGTTCTTGATCAGGTTGTTTACCTACTCAAGACATAACCCGTGACACCGCGTAACACATTTTCCTATCCAGTTTGGGACAGTTTTGAGCTCATTTCCAGAAATTTACGCACCCACACATTGGACTTTTACATTGGATCTTCTTCAAGTCGGGGACTTCTCTTAGACTTGGTAAGTGTTGGCTCAATTTAGAATTATTTGTTTGTGCTAACAGTAATTACAAAAGAAATGTTATATGACTTCCTTGGCTTCAAGCTCGATGACGAGCTTCTTCAATCCGGGGAGGTTGAGGTAATTAGGATAGTAGTATTATTAGCAATAGTAGTATTTTAGGCATATTAATAATTCTAGTATTATTATGTTTAGGGTTTATTTTAGAAGTTAGGTTAGTTATAAATACGAGCGTAGGTTGATGATTGTAATTGGATTTTTTTTATGGAATATAAGTTATTTTATTTATTAGTTATTTATGTTCATTTTATCGTTGTTATTTCGAATTATTCTGTTGTTTTAATTCTTGTTCAGTTTATTTCGATTATCATTCTTTTAAATCTACCACAATGCATAACACAAAATTCAACGGTTTGAAGAGTTCAGCTTGATGTTCAGGGATACAACTTAGGAGCACTAGACTATAAGCCCTAACCTGATAACACTCACCCAAGCCCAAGCCTGCCATCACATTTGAAAAGTTCAGCCCAAACCCTACCCTCATTAGGTTAGAGACACTGGGCTGGTTGATCAGATTTATATTTTTGATATTTCCAAGAAAGTGGCGTCATAAAATCTCATATAATGCCAAAACTTCAAAGCTTTCACCATGAATATTTCTTACCAAATCGCCCCATTACAAGTGTTTTTTTCCACAATCTCTTTGCAAAAGAAGAGTTTCATCTTTTTTATCATCCATACCCATCCACATTCTCACTTGGTCAATTCGATTTTGTATTCTTGTTTTTCTCGACTTACGTTGATAGATTTTTATTCTTATCAAAATGTGATCCGGCTTATACAACTTATAAAACAGATTATTAAAAAAAAAAATCCTCCACGTAAATTATAGTACACGTGCAATGCACATGCACAGTGCTATATAATTTGCCTTGAAAACGACAATGATTTCAAAACCATTTGGCATTGGCCATACTAACTTTTGCAAGTGAAAAATAAATTTTGATTAACAAAAAGTGATTAAGAAAATCCTAAAACAAAGTCCGGTACAGACATAAGTGTGTGAGTGTGTGTTCCCATAAAATCACGCAGCTGTCTTCATTGGACATGGTGTGTCATGCATGCAATGCCTTATCAATAGCTAAGCACAAATTCACTAAAGTTTATGGTGTTGATAAACGCAGACCCTATTTAGAATATGACAAACCCTAAAAGTGTTACCCAATATAAATGGCAGACCCCAACTTAAGTTAAAATCAAATTTGGTTGACTAAAATAAAAGTTCCATTCTAACCCCCATCTTTTTCCACACTCCATTTTTTTTTCCATTAAACCTTCCCCAAGCTCTCTCTTCTTCCCCAACTCTTTCTCAAATCTCTCTTCTTCCCTAACATTCATCTTTTCCCAACTTATTTCCTTCATTAAACCCTATCCACTTTTTTTTTTTGGAAGACACCCTATCCACTCTTTCTCAAGTCTCTCTCCATCTTTTTCCCATCTCTCATCTTCTCCCTACTACATTTCCATCATTAAACCATTGCTCTTTTCCCCCATCCCTTCCTCAAAGGTTTTGGTGGCGATGGCACTTGTTGGACTGATTGAGGTGGGTCACGATGTCTTCTGTGGTTCCTTCAGAGCGTTTAATAACCATGAACAAAATTCAAATTAAAGTTTGTTGCGGGATCAAACCGTGATTTTCACGATTAGAACAAATTTTGGACGTTATACTGTTGGGCTAATTGTGAAATTGGCATTGAGGTTGTTTGAGCAAACCATGCAAAACTGCAACTTTTCAAAATATTTGCTCTCGAAAAAACTTCTTGCATCCACACGGTTGACTCAAACCTTGGTTTTCAGTTACACGGTTGGCATACCCGTGAATCAGAAAATTTTACGGCTGACCAAATCGTGAAACATGAATTCTCACGGTTTGAGACAACCATTAGAACTGGCAACAATTTTTCCAAAAACTTGCAGTCGGAAAAAAAAAATTTCTTGCAACCACACGGTTGGCTTAAAGTGTGATTTTTAAGGTAAACATAGTTGGCTTAATCATGAAACTTTAATTCTCACGATTTGAACCAACCATGTGAACTAAAAACAAACTTTCAAGAAAAATTTGTTCTTCGTTTTGAGTAAGTTGGGAAGAGAAATAAACTCAAACCAAGTTTCCACTTGTAAGTAATCGATTTGTAGAGACTAGAGAATGGAGAAAAGAGAGTGTGTGAGGGTTTAATGGAAAAAAAAAATCAATGAAGTCAAAAAGAGGATGAGAAAGAGATTTGAAAAATTTGAGAATATGGTTTAATAGAGAAAATGAAAATAGTGGGGATAAGAAGAAAAAGATAGGGAAATTTTTGAAAGTTAGAAAGAGTGGGGAGAGGTTTAATGGAGAAAAAATTAAGATAATGAATAGATCTAAGATGAGAACTGAGGAAGAAAAAAAATACAGAAAAAGATCAAGGTTTAATGGAGGAAATGAAATAGGGTAGAAGATAAGAGTTGGGGAAGAAGGGTTATGTAAGGGTAAATAGGAAAATCAATAATTTAAGTTACGTCAAGGAGGCATAATCCAAACAAAAGGAATATTTCTCAAAATAACTTTTATTTAAATAAAACATGTGT